>CAKAJE020001347.1:0-132332 GCA_916610135.2 Macropis europaea
GGCGAATAAAATGCACTAGTAAAGTTCTAGGCTAGGGCGAACAGAGCTCCGATTAGATCATTTTACATTACGGTTAATAAAAGAATTCAGCGAAATTCTATCACATTTGTTCAACTTATATGGCTCCTATCTCAGATAGCGTATTAGGCTAGCGGCATCTCAAAGCGCATGAAACGACGAGTAAAATGCACTATTAAAGTTCTAGGGTAGGGCAAACAGAGACCCGATTAGATCATTTTATATTATGGTTAATTTAAGAATTCAGCGAAATTCTATCACATTCGTTCAATTTACGTCGCTCCTATTTCAGATAGCGTATTGGGCAAAGCGGCATCTCAAAGCGCATGAAATGACGAGTAAAATGCACTATTAAACTTCTTGGGTAGGGCAAGCAGAGACCCGATTAGATCATTTTATATTATGGTTAATTTAAGGAATTCAGTAAAATTCTATCACATTCGTTCAATTTAGGTCGCTCCTATTTCAGATAGCGTATTGGGCTAAGCGGCATCTCAAAGCGCATGAAATGGCGAGTGAAATGCACTATTAGACTTCTATGGTAGGGCGAACAGAGACCCGATTAGATCATTTTACATTAAGGTTTAATATAAGAATTCAGGGAAATTCTATCACATTTGTTCAATTTACGTCGCTCCTATTCCATTCAGCGTATTGGGCTATGCGGCATCTCAAAGCACATGAAATGGCGATTAAAATGCACTGTTAAACTTCTAGGGTAGGTCAAACAGAGACCCGATTAGATCATTTTATATTATGGTTAATTTAAGAATTCAGTGAAATTCTATCGCATTTGGTCAATTTACGTCGCTCCTATTTCAGATAGCGTATTCGGCTAAGCGGCATCTCAAAGCGCATGAAATGGCGAATAAAATGCACTCTTAAACTTCTATGACTAGGGGCGAACAGAGACCCGATCAGATTCATTTTACATTATGGTTAATAAAAGAATTCAGCGAAATTCTATCACATTTGTTCAACTTACGTCGCTCCTATTTCAGATAGCGTACTGGGCTAGGCGGCATCTTAAAGCGCATGGAATGGTGAGTAAAATGCACTATTAAACTTCTATGATAGGGCAATCAGAGACCCGATTAGATCGTTTTATATTTTGGTTAATATAAGAATTCAACGAAATTCTATCACATTTGTAAAATTTACGTCGCTCCTATTACAGATAGCTTATTGGGCTTAGCGGCATCTCAAAGCGCATGAAATGACGAGTGAAATGCACTATTAAACTTCTAGGGTAGGGCAAACAGAGACCCGATTAGATCATTTTATATTATGGTTAATTTAAGAATTCAGCAAATTCTATCACATTTGTTCAATTTACATCGCTCCTCTTTCAGATAGCGTACTGGGCTAGGCGGCATCTTAAAGCGGGTGGAATGGGCGAGTAGAATGCACTATTTAAAATTCTATGGTAGGGCAAACTGAGACTCGATTAGATCATTTTACATTAATGTTAATGAAAGAATTCAGCGAAATTCTATCACATTTGTTCAATTTACGTCGCTCCTATTTCAGGTAGCGTATTGGGCTAAGCCGGATCTCAAAGCGCATGAAATGGCGACTAAAATGCACTATTAAACTTCTAGGGTAGGGCAAACAGAGACCCGATTAGATCTTTTTATATTATGGTTAATTTAAGAATTCAGCAAAATTCTATCACATTTGTTCAACTTACGTCGCTCCTATTTCAGATAGCGTACTGGGCTAGGCGGCACCTTAAAGCGCGTGGAATGGCGAGTAAAATGCACTACTAAACTTCTATGATAGGGGCAATCAGAGACCCGATTAGATCATTTTATATTTTGTTTAATATAAGATTTCAGGGAAATAGTATCACATTTGTTCAATTTACGTCGCTCCTATTCCAGATAGCGTATTCGGCTAAGCGGCATCTCAAAGCGCATGAAATGACGAGTAAAATGCACTATTAAGCTTCTAGGTTAGGGCAAGCAGAGACCCGATTAGATCATTTTGTATTATGGTTAATTTAAGAATTCAGCAAAATTCTATCACATTCGTTCAATTTAGCTCGCTCCTATTTCAGATAGCGTGTTGGGCTAAGCGGCATCTCAAAGCGCATGAAATGGCGAGTGAAATGCACTATAAGACTTCTATGGTAGGGCGAACAGAGACCAGATTAGCTCATTTTACATTATGGTTAATAAAAGAATTCAGCGAAATTCTATCACATTTGTTCAACTTATATCGCTCCAATTTCAGATAGCGTATTAGGTTAAGCGGCATCTCAAAGCGCATGAAATGACGAGTAAAATGCACTATTAAACTTCTAGGATAGGGCAAACAGATACCCGGTTAGATCATTTTATATTACGGTTAATATAAGAATGCAGCGTAATTCTATCACATTTGTTCAAGTTACGTCGCTCCTATTTCAGATAGCGTACTGGGCTAGGCGGCATCTTAAAGCGCGTGGAATGGCGAGTAAAATGCACTACTAATCTTCTATGATAGGGCAACCAGAGACCCGAATAGATCTTTTTATATTTTGTTTAATATAAGATTTCAGGAAAATTCTATCATATTTGTTCAATTTACGTCGCTCCTATTTCAGATAGCGTATCGGGCTAAGCGGCAACTGAAAGCGCATGAAATGACGAGTGAAATGCACTATTAAACTTCTAGGGTAGGGCGAACACAGACCCGATTAGATCATTTTACATTAAGGTTAATATAAGAATTCAGGGAAATTCTATCACATTTGTTCAATTTACGTCGCTCCTATTTCAGATAGCGTATTGGGCTACGCGGCATCACAAAGCGCATGAAATGGCGAATAAAATGCACTATTAAACTTCAAGGCTAGGGCGAACAGAGACCCGATTAGATCATTTTACATTCTGGTTAATAAAATAATTCAGCGAAATTCTATCACATTTGGTCAACTTATATCGCTCCAATTTCAGGTAGCGTATTAGGCTAAGCGGCATCTCAAAGCGCATGAAATGACGAGTAAAATGCACTATTAAAGTTCTAGGGTAGGGCAAACAGAGATCCGATTAGATCAGTTTATATTATGGTTAATTTAAGAACTGAGCGAAATTCTATCACATTCGTTCAATTTACGTCGCTCCTATTTCAGATAGCGTATTGGGTTACGCGGCATCTCAAAGCGCATGAAATGGCGAGTAAAATGCACTACTAATCTTCTATGATAGGGCAAACAGAGACCCGATTAGATCATTTTATATTATGGTTAATTTAAGAATTCAGCAAAATTCTATCACATTTGTTCAATTTACGTCGCTCCTATTTCAGATAGCGTACTGGGCTAGGCGGCATCTTAAAGCGGGTGGAATGGCGAGTAGAATGCACTATTAAAATTCTATGGTAGGGCAAACAGAGACTCGATTAGATCATTTTTCATTAATGTTAATGAAAGAATTCAGCGAAATTCTATCACATTTGTTCAACTTACGTCGCTCCTATTTCAGATAGCGTATTGGGCTAAGCGGCACATCAAAGCGCATGAAATGGCGAGTGAAAGGCACTATTAAACTTCTAGGGTAGGGCAAACAGAGACCCGATTAGATCATTTTATATTTTTGTTAATATAAGAATTCAGCGAAATTCTATCACATTTGTTCAATTTACGTCGCTCATATTTCCGATAGCGTATTGGGCTAAGCGGCATCTTAAAGCGCGTGGAATGGCGAGTAAAATGCACTATTAAACTTCTATGATAGGGCAATCAGTGACCTGATTAGATCATTTTATATTATAGTTAATATAAGAATTCAGCGAAATTCTATCACATTTGTTCAATTTACGTCGCTCCTATTTCAGATAGCGTATTGGGCTAAGCGGCATCTCAAAGCGCATAAAATGGCGAGTAAAATGCAATACTAAACTTCTAGGATAATGCAAACAGAGACCCCATTATATCATTTTATATTGCGGTTAATATAAGAATTCAGCGAAATTCTATCACATTTGTTCAATTTACGTCGCTCATATTTCCGATAGCGTATTGGGCTAAGCGGCATCTCAAAGCGCATGAAATGGCGAGTAAAATGCACTATTAAACTTCTAGGGTAGGGCAATCAGTGACCCGATTAGATCATTTTATATTACAGTTAATTTAAGAAATCAGCGATATTCTATCACATTTGTTCAATTTACGTCGCTCCTATTTCAGATAGCGTATTGGGCTAAGCGGCATCTCAAAGCGCATGAAATCACGAGCAAAATGCACTATTAAACTTCTAGGGTAGGGCAAACAGAGACCCGATTAGATCATTTTAAATTTGTGTTAATATATGAATTCAGCGAAATTCTATCACATTTGTTCAATTTACGTCGCTCATATTTCCGATAGCGTATTGGGCTAAGCGGCATCTGAAAGCGCATGAAATGGCGAGTAAGATGCACTATTAAACTTCTAGGGTAGGGCAATCAGTGACCCGATTAGATCATTTTATATTACAGTTAATTTAAGAATTCAGCGATACTCTATCACATTTGTTCAATTTACGTCGCTCCTATTTCAGATAGCGTATTGGGAAAAGCGGCATCTCAAAGCGTATGAAATGGCGAATAAAATGCACTATTAATGTTCTAGGCTCGGGCGAACAGATACCCGATTAGATCATTTTATATTATAGGTAATTTAAGAATTCAGCGAAATTCTATCACATTTGTTCAATTTACGTCGCTCCTATTTCAGATAGCGTATTGGGCTATGCGGCATCTTAAAGCGCTCGGAATGGCGAGTAAAATGCACTATTAAACTTCTATGCTAGGGCGATCAGAGACCCGATTAGATCATTTTATATTTTGGTTAATATAAGAATTCAGTGAAATTCTATCACATTTGTTCAATTTACGTCGCTCCTATTTCAGATAGCGTATTGGGAAAAGCGGCATCTCAAAGCGTATGAAATGGCGAATAAAATGCACTATTAAAGTTCTAGGCTCGGGCGAACGGAGATCCGATTAGATCATTTTACATTATGGTTAATAAAAGAATTCAGCGAAATTCTATCACATTTGGTCCACTTATATCGCTCCAATTTCAGATAGCGTATTAGGCTAAGCGGCATCTCAAAGCGCATGAAATGACGAGTAAAATGCACTATTAAAGTTCTAGGGTAGGGCAAACAGAGACCCGATTAGATCAGTTTATATTATGGTTAATTTAAGAACTGAGCGAAATTCTATCACATTCGTTCAATTTACGTCGCTCCTATTTCAGATAGCGTATTGGGTTACGCGGCATCTCAAAGCGCATGAAATGGCGTGTAAAATGCACTACTAATCTTCTATGATAGGGCAAACAGAGACCCGATTAGATCATTTTATATTATGGTTAATTTAAGAATTCAACAAGATTCTATCACATTTGTTGAATTTACGTCGCTCCTATTTCAGTTAGCGTACTGGACTAGGCGGCATCTTAAAGCGCGTGGAATCGCGAGTAAAATGCACTGTTAAACTTCAATGATAGGGCAGTCAGAGACCCGATTAGATCATTTTATATTTTGTTTAATATAAGATTTCAGGGAAATCCTATCACGTTTGTTCTATTTACGTCGCTCCTATTTCAGTTAGCGTATTGGGCTAACCGGCATCTCAAAGCGCATGAAATGGCGAATAAAATGGACTATTAAACTTCTAGGGTAGGGCAAACAGAGACCCGATTAGATCATTTTATATTACGGTTAATATAAGAATTCAGCGTAATTCTATCACATTCCTTCAAATTACGTCGCTCCTATTTCAGATAGCATACTGGGCTGGCCGGCATCTTAAAGCGCGTGGAATGGCGAGTAAAATGCAATACAAAACTTCTAGGATAAGGCAAACAGAGACCCGATTAGATCATTTTATATTTTTGTTAATATAAGAATTCAGCGAAATTCTATCACATTTGTTCAATTTACGTCGCTCATATTTCCGATAGCGTATTGGGCTAAGCGGCATCTCAAAGCGCATGAAATGGCGAGTAAAATGCACTATTAAACTTCTAGGGTAGGGCAATCAGTGACCCGATTAGATCATTTTATATTATAGTTAATTTAAGAATTCAGCGATATTCTATCACATTTGTTCAATTTACGTCGCTCCTATTGCAGATAGCGTATTGGTTTAAGCGGCACCTCAAAGCGCATGAAATGGCGCGTAAAATGCGCTATTAAACTTCTAGGATAAGGCAAACGGAGACCCGATTAGTTCATTTTATATTACGGTTAATATAAGAATTCAGCGTAATTCTATCACATTTCTTCAAATTACGTCGCTCCTATTTCAGATAGTGTACTGGGCTGGCCGGCATCTTAATCCGCGTGGAATGGCGAGTAAAATGCACTATTAAGCTTCTATGATAGGGCATTCACAGACCCGATTAGATCATTTTATATTTTGTTTAAGACAAGATTTCAGGGAAATTCTATCACATTTGTTCAATTTACGTCGCTCAAATTTCAGATAGCGTATTGGGCTAAGCGGCATCTCAAAGCGCATGAAATGGCGAGTAGAATGCACTATTAAACTTCTAGGGTAGTGCAAACAGAGACCCGATTAGATCATTTTATATTTTGGTTAATATAAGAATTCAACGAAATTCTATCACATTTGTAAAATTTACGTCGCTCCTATTACAGATAGCTTATTGGGCTTAGCGGCATCTCAAAGCGCATGAAATGACGAGTGAAATGCACTATTAAACTTCTAGGGTAGGGCAAACAGAGACCCGATTAGATTATTTTATATTATGGTTAATTTAAGAATTCAGCAAAATTCTATCACATTTGTTCAATTTACGTCGCTCCTATTTCAGATAGCGTACTGGGCTAGGCGGCATCTTAAAGCGGGTGGAATGGCGAGTAGAATGCACTATTAAAATTCTATGGTAGGGCAAACAGAGACTCGATTAGATCATTTTTCATTAATGTTAATGAAAGAATTCAGCGAAATTCTATCACATTTGTTCAACTTACGTCGCTCCTATTTCAGATAGCGTATTGGGCTAAGCGGCACATCAAAGCGCATGAAATGGCGAGTGAAATGCACTATTAGACTTCTATGGTAGGGCGAACAGAGACCCGATCGGATCATTTTACGTTAAGGTTTATATAAGAATTCACGGAAATTCTATCACATTTGTTCAATTTACGTCGCTCCTATTTCAGATAGCGTATTGGGCTAAGCGGCCTCTCAAAGCGCATGAAATGATGCGTAAAATGCGCTATTAAACTTCTAGGATAAGGCAAACGGAGACCCGATTTGTTCATTTTATATTACGGTTAATATAAGAATTCAGCGTAATTCTATCACATTTCTTCAAATTACGTCGCTCCTATTTCAGATAGCGTACTGGGCTGGCCGGCATCTTAATCCGCGTGGAATGGCGAGTAAAATGCACTATTAAGCTTCTATGATAGGGCATTCACAGACCCGATTAGATCATTTTATATTATGGTTAATTTAAGAATTCAGCAAAATTCTATCACATTCGTTCAATTTAGGTCGCTCCTATTTCAGATAGCGTATTGAGCTACGCGGCATCTCAAAGCGCATGAAATGGCGAGTGAAATGCACTATAAGACTTCTATGGTAGGGCGAACAGAGACCAGATTAGATCATTTTACATTCTGGTTAGTAAAATAATTCAGGGAAATTCTATCACATTTGTTCAATTTACGTCGCTCCTATTTCAGATAGCGTATTGGGCTACGCGGCATCTCAAAGCGCATGAAATGGCGAGTATAATGCACTATTAAACTTCTAGGATAAGGCAAACAGATACCCGATTAGATCATTTTATATTATGGTTAATATAAGAATTCAGCGAAATTCTATCACATTTGTTCAATTTACGTCGCTCATATTTCAGATAGCGTATTGGGAAAAGCGGCATCTCAAAGCGTATGAAATGGCGAATAAAATGCACTATTAATGTTCTAGGCTCGGGCGAACAGATACCCGATTAGATCATTTTATATTATAGGTAATTTAAGAATTCAGCGAAATTCTATCACATTTGTTCAATTTACGTCGCTCCTATTTCAGATAGCGTATTGGGCTATGCGGCATCTTAAAGCGCTCGGAATGGCGAGTAAAATGCACTATTAAACTTCTATGCTAGGGCGATCAGAGACCCGATTAGATCATTTTATATTTTGGTTAATATAAGAATTCAGTGAAATTCTATCACATTTGTTCAATTTACGTCGCTCCTATTTCAGATAGCGTATTGGGAAAAGCGGCATCTCAAAGCGTATGAAATGGCGAATAAAATGCACTATTAAAGTTCTAGGCTCGGGCGAACGGAGATCCGATTAGATCATTTTACATTATGGTTAATAAAAGAATTCAGCGAAATTCTATCACATTTGGTCCACTTATATCGCTCCAATTTCAGATAGCGTATTAGGCTAAGCGGCATCTCAAAGCGCATGAAATGACGAGTAAAATGCACTATTAAAGTTCTAGGGTAGGGCAAACAGAGACCCGATTAGATCAGTTTATATTATGGTTAATTTAAGAACTGAGCGAAATTCTATCACATTCGTTCAATTTACGTCGCTCCTATTACAGATAGCGTATTGGGTTACGCGGCATCTCAAAGCGCATGAAATGGCGAGTAAAATGCACTACTAATCTTCTATGATAGGGCAAACAGAGACCCGATTAGATCATTTTATATTATGGTTAATTTAAGAATTCAGCAAAATTCTATCACATTTGTTCAATTTACGTCGCTCCTATTTCAGATAGCGTACTGGGCTAGGCGGCATCTTAAAGCGGGTGGAATGGCGAGTAGAATGCACTATTAAAATTCTATGGTAGGGCAAACAGAGACTCGATTAGATCATTTTTCATTAATGTTAATGAAAGAATTCAGCGAAATTCTATCACATTTGTTCAACTTACGTCGCTCCTATTTCAGATAGCGTATTGGGCTAAGCGGCACATCAAAGCGCATGAAATGGCGAGTGAAATGCACTATTAAACTTCTAGGGTAGGGCAAACAGAGACCCGATTAGATCATTTTATATTATGGTTAATTTAAGAATTCAGCAAAATTCTATCACATTTGTTCAATTTACGTCGCTCCTATTTCGGATAGCGTACTGGGCTAGGCGGCATCCTAAAGCGCGTGGAGTGGCGAGTAAAATGCACTGTTAAACTTCAATGATAGGGCAGTCAGAGACCCGATTAGATCATTTTATATTTTGTTTAATATAAGATTTCAGGGAAATCCTATCACATTTGTTCTATTTACGTCGCTCCTATTTCAGTTAGCGTATTGGGCTAACAGGCATCTCAAAGCGCATGAAATGGCGAATAAAATGGACTATTAAACTTCTAGGGTAGGGCAAACAGAGACCCGATTAGATCATTTTATATTACGGTTAATATAAGAATTCAGCGTAATTCTATCACATTTCTTCAAATTACGGCGCTCCTATTTCAGATAGCGTACTGGGCTGGCCGGCATCTTAAAGCGCGTGGAATGGCGAGTAAAATGCACTATTAAACTTCTATGATAGGGCAATCAGTGACCTGATTAGATCATTTTATATTATAGTTAATATAAGAATTCAGCGAAATTCTATCACATTTGTTCAATTTACGTCGCTCCTATTTCAGATAGCGTATTGGGCTAAGCGGCATCTCAAAGCGCATAAAATGGCGAGTAAAATGCAATCCTAAACTTCTAGGATAATGCAAACAGAGACCCGATTATATCATTTTATATTTTTGTTAATATAAGAATTCAGCGAAATTCTATCACATTTGTTCAATTTACGTCGCTCATATTTCCGATAGCGTATTGGGCTAAGCGGCATCTCAAAGCGCATGAAATGGCGAGTAAAATGCACTATTAAACTTCTAGGGTAGGGCAATCAGTGACCCGATTAGATCATTTTATATTACAGTTAATTTAAGAAATCAGCGATATTCTATCACATTTGTTCAATTTACGTCGCTCCTATTTCAGATAGCGTATTGGGCTAAGCGGCATCTCAAAGCGCATGAAATGACGAGCAAAATGCACTATTAAACTTCTAGGGTAGGGCAAACAGAGACCCGATTAGATCATTTTAAATTTTTGTTAATATATGAATTCAGCGAAATTCTATCACATTTGTTCAATTTACGTCGCTCATATTTCCGATAGCGTATTGGGCTAAGCGGCATCTGAAAGCGCATGAAATGGCGAGTAAGATGCACTATTAAACTTCTAGGGTAGGGCAATCAGTGACCCGATTAGATCATTTTATATTACAGTTAATTTAAGAATTCAGCGATATTCTATCACATTTGTTCAATTTACGTCGCTCCTATTTCAGATAGCGTATTGGGAAAAGCGGCATCTCAAAGCGTATGAAATGGCGAATAAAATGCACTATTAATGTTCTAGGCTCGGGCGAACAGATACCCGATTAGATCATTTTATATTATAGGTAATTTAAGAATTCAGCGAAATTCTATCACATTTGTTCAATTTACGTCGCTCCTATTTCAGTTAGCGTACTGGACTAGGCGGCATCTTAAAGCGCGTGGAATCGCGAGTAAAATGCACTGTTAAACTTCAATGATAGGGCAGTCAGAGACCCGATTAGATCATTTTATATTTTGTTTAATATAAGATTTCAGGGAAATCCTATCACGTTTGTTCTATTTACGTCGCTCCTATTTCAGTTAGCGTATTGGGCTAACCGGCATCTCAAAGCGCATGAAATGGCGAATAAAATGGACTATTAAACTTCTAGGGTAGGGCAAACAGAGACCCGATTAGATCATTTTATATTACGGTTAATATTAGAATTCAGCGTAATTCTATCACATTCCTTCAAATTACGTCGCTCCTATTTCAGATAGCATACTGGGCTGGCCGGCATCTTAAAGTGCGTGGAATGGCGAGTAAAATGCAATACTAAACTTCTAGGATAAGGCAAACAGAGACCCGATTAGATCATTTTATATTTTTGTTAATATAAGAATTCAGCGAAATTCTATCACATTTGTTCAATTTACGTCGCTCATATTTCCGATAGCGTATTGGGCTAAGCGGCATCTCAAAGCGCATGAAATGGCGAGTAAAGTGCACTATTAAACTTCTAGGGTAGGGCAATCAGTGACCCGATTAGATCATTTTATATTATAGTTAATTTAAGAATTCAGCGATATTCTATCACATTTGTTCAATTTACGTCGCTCCTATTGCAGATAGCGTATTGGTTTAAGCGGCACCTCAAAGCGCATGAAATGGCGCGAAAAATGCGCTATTAAACTTCTAGGATAAGGCAAACGGAGACCCGATTAGTTCATTTTATATTACGGTTAATATAAGAATTCAGCGTAATTCTATCACATTTCTTCAAATTACGTCGCTCCTATTTCAGATAGCGTACTGGGCTGGCCGGCATCTTAATCCGCGTGGAATGGCGAGTAAAATGCACTATTAAGCTTCTATGATAGGGCATTCACAGACCCGATTAGATCATTTTATATTTTGTTTAAGATAAGATTTCAGGGAAATTCTATCACATTTGTTCAATTTACGTCGCTCAAATTTCAGATAGCGTATTGGGCTAAGCGGCATCTCAAAGCGCATGAAATGGCGAGTAGAATGCACTATTAAACTTCTAGGGTCGTGCAAACAGAGACCCGATTAGATCATTTTATATTTTGGTTAATATAAGAATTCAACGAAATTCTATCACATTTGTAAAATTTACGTCGCTCCTATTACAGATAGCTTATTGGGCTTAGCGGCATCTCAAAGCGCATGAAATGACGAGTGAAATGCACTATTAAACTTCTAGGGTAGGGCAAACAGAGACCCGATTAGATCATTTTATATTACGGTTAATATAAGAATTCAGCGTAATTCTATCACATTTCTTCAAATTACGTCGCTCCTATTTCAGATAGTGTACTGGGCTGGCCGGCATCTTAAAGCGCGTGGAATGGCGAGTAAAATGCACTATTAAACTTCTATGATAGGGCAATCAGTGACCCGATTAGGTCATTTTATATTATAGTTAATTTAAGAATTCAGCGAAATTCTATCACATTTGTTCAATTTACGTCGCACCTGTTTCAGATAGCGTATTGGGCTAAGCGGCATCTCAAAGCGCATGAAATGGCGAATAAAATGCAATACTAAACTTCTAGGATAAGGCAAACAGAGACCCGATTAGATCATTTTATATTTTTGTTAGTATAAGAATTCAGGGAAATCCTATCACATTTGTTCTATTTACGTCGCTCCTATTTCAGTTAGCGTATTGGGCTAACCGGCATCTCAAAGCGCATGAAATGGCGAATAAAATGGACTATTAAACTTCTCGGGTAGGGCAAACAGAGACCCGATTAGATCATTTTATATTACGGTTAATATAAGAATTCAGCGTAATTATATCACATTTCTTCAAATTACGTCGCTCCTATTTCAGATAGTGTACTGGGCTGGCCGGCATCTTAAAGCGCGTGGAATGGCGAGTAAAATGCACTGTTAAACTTCTATGATAGGGCAATCAGTGACCCGATTAGATCATTTTATATTATAGTTAATTTAAGAATTCAGCGAAATTCTATCACATTTGTTCAATTTACGTCGCACCTGTTTCAGATAGCGTATTGGGCTAAGCGGCATCTCAAAGCGCATGAAATGGCGAGTGAAATGCAATACAAAACTTCTAGGATAAGGCAAACAGAGACCCGATTAGATCATTTTATATTTTTGTTAGTATAAGAATTCAGCGAAATTCTATCACTTTTGTTCAATTTCCGTCGCTCATATTTCCGATAGCGTATTGGGCTAAGCGGCATCTCAAAGCGCATGAAATGGCGAGTAAAATGCACTATTAAACTTCTAGGGTTGGACAATCAGTGACCCGATTAGATCATTTTATATTATAGTTAATTTAAGAATTCAGCGATATTCTATCACATTTGTTCAATTTACGTCGCTCCTATTGCAGATAGCGTATTGGGTTAAGCGGCACCTCAAAGCGCATGAAATTGCGAGTAAAATGCACTATTAAACTTCTAGGGTAGAGCAAACAGAGACCCGATTAGATCATTTTATATTATGGTTAATATAAGAATTCAGCGAAATTCTATCACATTTGTTCAATTTACGTCGCTCCTATTTCAGATAGCGTATTGGGCTATGCGGCATCTTAAAGCGCTCGGAATGGCGAGTAAAATGCACTATTACACTTCTATGCTAGGGCAATCAGAGACCCGATTAGATCATTTTATATTTTGTTTAATATAAGATTTCAGGGAAATAGTATCACATTTGTTCAATTTACGTCGCTCCTATATCAGATAGCGTATTCGGCTAAGCGGCATCTCAAAGCGCATGAAATGGCGAGTGAAATGCACCATTTGACATCTATGGTAGGGCGAACAGAGACCCGATTAGATCATTTTACATTAAGGTTAATATAAGGATTCACGGAAATTCTATCACATTTGTTCAATTTACGTCGCTCCTATTTCAGATAGCGTACTGGGCTATGCGGCATCTCAAAGCGCATGAAATGGCGAGTAAAATGCACTATTAAACTTCTAGGGTAGGGCAAACAGAGACCCGATTAGAACATTTTATATTATGGTTAATTTAAGAATTCAGCCAAATTCTATCACATTTGTTCAATTTACGTCGCTCCTATTTCAGATAGCGTACTGGTCTAGGCGGAATCTTAAAGCGCGTGGATTGGCGAGTAAAATGCACTATTAATCTTCTAGGGTAGGGCGAACAGAGACCCGATTAGAACACTTTACATTAAGGTTAATATAAGAATTCAGCGAAAGTCTCTCACATTTGTTCAATTTACGTCGCTGATATTTCAGATAGCGTATTGGGCTAAGCGGAATCTCAATGCGCATGAAATTGCGAGTAAAATGCACTATTAAACTTCTAGGATAAGGCAAACAGAGACCCGATTCGATCATTTTATATTACGGTTAATATAAGAATTCAGCGTAATTCTATCACATTTGTTCAACGTACGTCGCTCCTATTTCAGATAGCGTACTAGGCTAGGCGGCATCTTAAAGCGCGTGGAATGGCGGGTAAAATGCACTATTAAACTTCTATGATAGGGCTAGCAGAGACCCGATTAGATCATTTTATATTACGGTTAATATAAGAATTCAGCGTAATTCTATCACATTTGTAAAACTTACGTCGCTCCTATTTCAGAAAGCGTACTGGGCTAGGCGGCATCTTAAAGCGCACGAAACGGCGAGAAAAATGCCCTATTAAACTTCTATGATAGGGCTATCAGAGACCCGATTAGAGCATTTTATATTTTGTTTAATATAAGATTTCAGGGAAATTCTATCACATTTGTTCAATTTACGTCGCTCCTATTTCAGATAGCGTATTGGGCTAAGCGGCAACTGAAAGGGCATGAAATGACGAGTGAAATGCACTATTAAACTCCTAGGGTAGAGCGAACAGAGACCCGATTAGATCATTTTACATTAAGGTTAATATAAGAATTCACGGAAATTCTATCACATTTGTTCAATTTACGTCGCTCCTATTTCAGATAGCGTATTGGGCTACGCGGCATCTCAAAGCGCATGAAATGGCGAATAAAATGCACTATTAAACTTCTAGGCTAGGGCGAACAGAGACCCGATTAGATCATTTTACATTCTGGTTAATAAAATAATTCAGCGAAATTCTATCACATTTGTTCAACTTTCGTTGCTCCTATTTCAGATAGCGTATTGGGTTAAGCGGCATCTCAAAGCGCATGAAATGGCGAGTAAAATGCACTATTAAACTTCTAGGGTAGGGCAAACAGAGACCCGATTAGATCATTTTATATTATGGTTAATTTAAGAATTCAGCCAAATTCTATCACATTTGTTCAATTTACGTCGCTCCTATTTCAGATAGCGTACTGGGCTAGGCGGCATCTCAATGCGCATGAAATGGCGAGTAAAATGCACTATTAAACTTCTAGGATAAGGCAAACAGAGACCCGATTCGATCATTTTATATTACGGTTAATATAAGAATTCAGCGTAATTCTATCACATTTGTTCAACGTACGTCGCTCATATTTCAGATAGCGTATTGGGCTAAGCGGCATCTCAAAGCGCATGAAATGGCGAGTGAAATGCACTATTAGACTTCTATGGTAGGGCGAACAGAGACCCGATTGGATCATTTTACATTAAGGTTAATATAAGAATTCACGGAAATTCTATCACATTTGTTCAATTTACGTCGCTCCTATTCCAGATAGCGTATTGGGCTAAGCGGCATCTCAAAGTGCATGAAATGGCGAGTAAAATGCGCTATTAAACTTCTAGGATAAGGCAAACAGAGACCCGATTAGATCATTTTATATTACGGTTAATATAAGAATTCAGCGTAATTCTATCACATTTGTTCAAGTTACGTCGCTCCTATTTCCGATAGCGTACTGGGCTATGCGGCATCTTAAAGCGCGTGGAATGGCGAGTAAAATGCACTACTAAACTTCTATGATAGGGCAATCAGAGACCCGATTAGATCATTTTATATTGTGTTTAATATAAGATTTCAGGGAAATTCTGTCGCATTTGTTCAATTTACGTCGCTCCTATTTCAGATAGCGTATTCGGCTAAGCGGCATCTCAAAGTGCATGAAATGGCGAGTAAAATGCGCTATTAAACTTCTAGGATAAGGCAAACAGAGACCCGATTAGATCATTTTATATTACGGTTAATAAAAGAAGTCAGCGAAATTCTATCACATTTGTTCAACTTACGTCGCTCCTATTTCAGATAGCGTATTGGGCTAAGCGGCATCTCAAAGCGCATTAAATGGAGAATAAAATGCACTATTAAACTTCTAGGCTAGGGAGAACAGAGACCCGATCAGATCATTTTACATTATGGTTCATAAAAGAATTCAGCGAAACTCTATCACATTTCTTAACTTACGTCGCTCCTATTTCAGATAGCGTATTGGGCTAAGCGGCAGCTCAAAGCGCATGAAATGGCGAGTACAATGCAATATTAAGCTTCTAGGGTAGGGCAAGCAGACACCCGATTAGAGCATTTTATATTATGGTTAATTTAAGAATTCAGCAAAATTCTATCACATTTGTTCAATTTACGTCGCTCCTATTTCAGATAGCGTATTGGGCAAAGCGGCATCTCAAAGCGTATGAAATGGCGAATAAAATGCACTCTTAAACTTCTAGGCTAGGGCGAACAGAGACCCGATCAGATCATTTTACATTATGGTTAATAAAAGAATTCAGCGAAATTCTATCACATTTGTTCAACTTACGTCGCTCCTATTTCAGATAGCGTATTGGGCTAAGCGGCATCTCAAAGCGCATGAAATGGCGAGTAAAATGCACTATTAGATTTCTATGGTAGGGCGTACAGAGACCCGATTAGATCATTTTATATTATGGTTAATTTAAGAATTCAGCAAAATTCTATCACATTTGTTCAATTTACGTCGCTCCTATTTCAGATACCGTACTGGGCTCGGCGGCATCTTAAAGCGCGTGGAATGGCGAGTGAAATGCACTATTAGACTTCTATGGTAGGGCGAACAGAGACCCGATTAGATCATTTTACATTAAGGTTAATATAAGAATTCAGGGAAATTCTATCACATTTGTTCAATTTACGTCGCTCCTATTCCAGATAGCGTATTGGGCTATGCGGCATCTCAAAGCACATGAAATGGCGAGTAAAATGCACTTTTAAACTTCTAGGGTATGTCAAACAGAGACCCGATTATACCATTTTATATTATGGTTAATTTAAGAATTCAGCAAGATTCTATCACATTTGTTGAATTTACGTCGCTCCTGTTTCAGATAGCGTACTGGGCTAGGCGGCATCTTAAAGCGCGTGGAATTGCGAGTAAAATGCACTGTGAAACTTCAATGATAGGGCAGTCAGAGACCCGATTAGATCATTTTATGTTTTGTTTAATATAAGATTTCAGGGAAATCCTATCACATTTGTTCTATTTACGTCGCTCCTATTTCAGTTAGCGTATTGGGCTAACCGGCATCTCAAATCGCATGAAATGGCGAATAAAATGGACTATTAAACTTCTCGGGTAGGGCAAACAGAGACCCGATTAGATCATTTTATATTACGGTTAATATAAGAATTCAGCGTAATTCTATCACATTTCTTCAAATTACGTCGCTCCTATTTCAGATAGTGTACTGGGCTGGCCGGCATCTTAAAGCGCGTGGAATGGCGAGTAAAATGCACTATTAAACTTCTATGATAGGGCAATCAGTGACCCGATTAGATCATTTTATATAATAGTTAATTTAAGAATTCAGCAAAATTCTATCACATTCGTTCAATTTAGGTCGCTCCTATTTCAGATAGAGTATTGGGCTAAGCGGCATCTCAAAGCGCATGAAATGGCGAGTGAAATGCACTATAAGACTTCTATGGTAGGGCGAACAGAGACCAGATTAGATCATTTTACATTCTGGTTAATAAAATAATTCAGCGAAATTCTATCACATTTGTTCAACTTTCGTCGCTCCTATTTCAGATAGCGTATTGAGCTAAGCGGCATCTCGAAGCGCATGAAATGGCGAGTATAATGCACTATTAAACTTCTAGGATGAGGCAAACAGATACCCGATTAGATCATTTTATATTACTGTTAATATAAGAATGCAGCGTAATTCTATCACATTTGTTCAAGTTACGTCGCTCCTATTTCAGGTAGCGTACTGGGCTAGGCGGCATCTTAAAGCGCGTGGAATGGCGAGTAAAATGCACTACTAAACTTCTATGATAGGGCAATCAGAGACCCGATTAGATCATTTTATGTTTTGTTTAATATAAGATTTCAGGGAAATTCTATCACATTTGTTCAATTTACGTCGCTCCTATTTCAGATAGCGTATTGGGCTAAGCGGCAACTGAAAGGGCATGAAATGACGAGTGAAATGCACTATTAAACTTCTAACGTAGGGCGAACAGAGACCCGCTTAGATCATTTTACATTAAGGTTAATATAAGAATTCAGGGAAATTCTATCACATTTGTTCAATTTACGTCGCTCCTATTTCAGATAGCGTATTGTGCTACGCGGTATCACAAAGCGCATGAAATGGCGAATAAAATGCAGTATTAAACTTCTAGGCTAGGGCGAACTGAGACCCAATTAGATCATTTTACATTCTGGTTAATAAAATAATTCAGCGAAATTCTATCGCATTTGTTCAACTTTCGTTGCTCCTATTTCAGATAGCGTATTGGGTTAAGCGGCATCTCAAAGCGCATGAAATGGCGAGTAAAATGCACTATTAAACTTCTAGGGTAGGGCAAACAGAGACCTGATTAGATCATTTTACATTAAGGTTAATATAAGAATTCAGCGAAAGTCTCTCACATTTGTTCAATTTACGTCGCCGATATTTCAGATAGCGTATTGGGCTAAGCGGAATCTCAATGCGCATGAAATGGCGAGTAAAATGCACTATTAAACTTCTAGGATAAGGCAAACAGAGACCCGATTCGATCATTTTATATTACGGTTAATATAAGAATTCAGCGTAATTCTATCACATTTGTTCAACGTACGTCGCTCCTATTTCAGATAGCGTACTAGGCTAGGCGGCTTCTTAAAGCGCGTGGAATGGCGGGTAAAATGCACTATTAAACTTCTATGATAGGGCTAGCAGAGACCCGATTAGATCATTTTATATTACGGTTAATATAAGAATTCAGCGTAATTCTATCACATTTGTAAAACTTACGTCGCTCCTATTTCAGAAAGCGTACTGGGCTAGGCGGCATCTTAAAGCGCACGAAACGGCGAGAAAAATGCCCTATTAAACTTCTATGATAGGGCTATCAGAGACCCGATTAGATCATTTTATATTTTGGTTAATATAAGAATCCAGCGGAATTCTATCACATTCGTTCAATTTACGTCGCTCCCCTACTTCAGATACGGTATTGGGCTAAGCGCCTTCTCAAAGCGCACGAAATGGCGAGTAAAATGCACTATTAAACTTCTAGGGTAGGGCAAACAGAGACCCGATTAGATCATTATATATTATGGTTAATTTAAGAATTCAGCCAAATTCTATCACATTTGTTCAATTTACGTCGCTCCTATTTCAGATAGCGTACTGGGCTAGGCGGCATCTTAAAGCGCGTGGAATGACGAGTAAAATGCACTATTAAACTTCTATGATAGGGCAATCAGAGACCCGATTAGATCATTTTATATTTTGGTTAATATAAGATTTCAGGGAAATTCTAACACATTTGTTCAATTTACGTCGCTGATATTTCAGATAGCGTATTGGGCTAAGCGGCATCTCAAAGCGCATGAAGTGACGAGCGAAATGCACTATTAAACTTCTAGGGTAGGGCAAGCAGAGACCCGATTAGATCATTTTATATTATGGTTAATTTAAGAATTCAGCGAAATTCTATCACATTTGTTCATCTTAAGTCGCTCCTATTTCAGATAGCCTACTGACCTAGGCGGCATCTTAAAGCGCGTGGAATGGCGAGTAAAATGCACTACTAAACTTCTATGATAGGGCAATCAGAGACCCGATTAGATCATTTTATATTTTGTTTAATATAAGATTTCAGGGAAATTCTATCACATTTGTTCAATTTACGTCGCTCCTATTTCAGATAGCGTATTGGGCTAAGCGGCAACTGAAAGGGCATGAAATGACGAGTGAAATGCACTATTAAACTCCTAGGGTAGAGCGAACAGAGACCCGATTAGATCATTTTACATTAAGGTTAATATAAGAATTCACGGAAATTCTATCACATTTGTTCAATTTACGTCGCTCCTATTTCAGATAGCGTATTGGGCTACGCGGCATCTCAAAGCGCATGAAATGGCGAATAAAATGCACTATTAAACTTCTAGGCTAGGGCGAACAGAGACCCGATTAGATCATTTTACATTCTGGTTAATAAAATAATTCAGCGAAATTCTATCACATTTGTTCAACTTTCGTTGCTCCTATTTCAGATAGCGTATTGGGTTAAGCGGCATCTCAAAGCGCATGAAATGGCGAGTAAAATGCACTATTAAACTTCTAGGGTAGGGCAAACAGAGACCCGATTAGATCATTTTATATTATGGTTAATTTAAGAATTCAGCCAAATTCTATCACATTTGTTCAATTTACGTCGCTCCTATTTCAGATAGCGTACTGGGCTAGGCGGCATCTCAATGCGCATGAAATGGCGAGTAAAATGCACTATTAAACTTCTAGGATAAGGCAAACAGAGACCCGATTCGATCATTTTATATTACGGTTAATATAAGAATTCAGCGTAATTCTATCACATTTGTTCAACGTACGTCGCTCATATTTCAGATAGCGTATTGGGCTAAGCGGCATCTCAAAGCGCATGAAATGGCGAGTGAAATGCACTATTAGACTTCTATGGTAGGGCGAACAGAGACCCGATTGGATCATTTTACATTAAGGTTAATATAAGAATTCACGGAAATTCTATCACATTTGTTCAATTTACGTCGCTCCTATTTCAGATAGCGTATTGGGCTAAGCGGCATCTCAAAGCGCATGAAATGGAGAATAAAATGCACTATTAAACTTCTAGGCTAGGGAGAACAGAGACCCGATCAGATCATTTTACATTATGGTTAATAAAAGAAGTCAGCGAAATTCTATCACATTTGTTCAACTTACGTCGCTCCTATTTCAGATAGCGTATTGGGCTAAGCGGCATCTCAAAGCGCATGAAATGGAGAATAAAATGCACTATTAAACTTCTAGGCTAGGGAGAACAGAGACCCGATCAGATCATTTTACATTATGGTTCATAAAAGAATTCAGCGAAACTCTATCACATTTTTTAACTTACGTCGCTCCTATTTCAGATAGCGTATTGGGCTAAGCGGCAGCTCAAAGCGCATGAAATGGCGAGTACAATGCAATATTAAGCTTCTAGGGTCGGGCAAGCAGACACCCGATTAGAGCATTTTATATTATGGTTAATTTACGAATTCAGCAAAATTCTATCACATTTGTTCAATTTACGTCGCTCCTATTTCAGATAGCGTATTGGGCAAAGCGGCATCTCAAAGCGTATGAAATGGCGAATAAAATGCACTCTTAAACTTCTAGGCTAGGGCGAACAGAGACCCGATCAGATCATTTTACATTATGGTTAATAAAAGAATTCAGCGAAATTCTATCACATTTGTTCAACTTACGTCGCTCCTATTTCAGATAGCGTATTGGGCTAAGCGGCATCTCAAAGCGCATGAAATGGCGAGTAAAATGCACTATTAAACTTCTAGGGTTGGACAATCAGTGACCCGATTAGATCATTTTATATTATAGTTAATTTAAGAATTCAGCGATATTCTATCACATTTGTTCAATTTACGTCGCTCCTATTGCAGATAGCGTATTGGGTTAAGCGGCACCTCAAAGCGCATGAAATTGCGAGTAAAATGCACTATTAAACTTCTAGGGTAGAGCAAACAGAGACCCGATTAGATCATTTTATATTATGGTTAATATAAGAAATCAGCGAAATTCTATCACATTTGTTCAATTTGCGTCGCTCATATTTCAGATAGCGTATTGGGCTAAGCGGCATCTCAAAGCGCATGAAATGGCGCGTAAAATGCGCTATTAAACTTCTAGGATAAGGCAAACGGAGACCCGATTAGTTCATTTTATATTACGGTTAATATAAGAATTCAGCGTAATTCTATCACATTTCTTCAAATTACGTCGCTCCTATTTCAGATAGCGTACTGGGCTGGCCGGCATCCTAATCCGCGTAGAATGGCGAGTAAAATGCACTATTAAGCTTCTATGATAGGGCATTCACAGACCCGATTAGATCATTTTATATTTTGTTTAATATAAGATTTCAGGGAAATTCTATCACATTTGTTCAATTTACGTCGCTCCTATTTCAGTTAGCGTATTGGGCTAACCGGCATCTCAAAGCGCATGAAATGGCGAATAAAATGGACAATTAAACTTCTAGGGTAGGGCAAACGGAGACCCGATTAGATCATTTTATATTACGGTTAATATAAGAATGCAGCGTAATTCTATCACATTTCTTCAAATTACGTCGCTCCTATTTCAGATAGCGTACTGGGCTGGCCGGCATCTTAAAGCGCGTGGAATGGCGAGTAAAATTCACTATTAAACTTCTATGATAGGGCAATCAGTGACCCGATTAGATAATTTTATATTATAGTTAATTTAAGAATTCAGCGCAATTCTATCACATTTGTTCAATTTACGTCGCTCCTATTTCAGATAGCGTATTGGGTTAAGCGGCATCTCAAAGCGCATGAAATGGCGAGCAAAATGCACTATTAAACTTCTATGATAGGGCAATCAGTGACCCGATTAGATCCTTTTATATTATAGTTAATTTAAGAATTCAGCGAAATTCTATCACATTTGTTCAATTTACGTCGCTCCTATTTCAGATAGCGTATTGGGCTAAGCGGCATCTCAAAGCGCATGAAATGGCGAGCAGAATGCACTATTAAACTTCTAGGGTAGGGCAAACAGAGACCCGATTAGATCATTTTATATTTTTGTTAATTTAAGAATTCAGCGAAATTCTATCACATTTGTTCAATTTACGTCGCTCATATTTCCGATGGCGTATTGGGCTAAGCGGCATCTCAAAGCGCATGAAATGGCGAGTAAAATGCACTATTAAACTTCTAGGGTAGGGCAATCAGTGACCCGATTAGATCATTTTATATTATAGTTAATTTAAGAATTCAGCGATATTCTATCACATTTGTTCAATTTACGTCGCTCCCATTTCAGATAGCGTATTGGGCTAAGCGGCATCTCAAAGCGCATGAAATGGCGAGCAAAATGCACTATTAAACTTCTAGGGTAGGGCAAACAGAGACCCGATTAGATCATTTTGTACTATGGTTAATTTAAGAATTCAGCAAAATTCTATCACGTTTGTTCAATTTACGTCGCTCCTATTGCAGATAGCGTGTTGGGTTAAGCGGCATCTCGAAGCGCATGAAATGGCGAGTATAATGCACTATTAAACTTCTAGGATAAGGCAAACAGATACCCGATTAGATCATTTTATATTTTGTTTAATACAAGATTTCAGGGTAATTCTATCACATTTGTTCAATTCGTGTCGCTGATATTTCAGATAGCGTATTGGGCTAAGCGGCATCTCAAAGCGCATGAAATGGCGAGTAAAATGCACTGTGAAACTTCAATGATAGGGCAGTCAGAGACCCGATTAGATCATTTTATATTTTGTTTAATATAAGATTTCAGGGAAATCCTATCACATTTGTTCTATTTACGTCGCTCCTATTTCAGTTAGCGGATTGGGCTGACCGGCATCTCAAAGCGCATGAAATGGCGAATAAAATGGACTATTAAACTTCTCGGGTAGGGCAAACAGAGACCCGATTAGATCACTTTATATTACGGTTAATATAAGAATTCAGCGTAATTCTATCACATTTCTTCAAATTACGTCGCTCCTATTTCAGATAGTGTACTGGGCTGGCCGGCATCTTAAAGCGCGTGGAATGGCGAGTAAAATGCACTATTAAGCTTCTATGATAGGGCAATCAGTGACCCGATTAGATCATTTTATATTATAGTTAATTTAAGAATTCAGCGAAATTCTATCACATTTGTTCAATTTACGTCGCTCCTATTTCAGATAGCGTATTGGGTTAAGCGGCATCTCAAAGCGCATGAAATGGCGAGCAAAATGCACTATTAAACTTCTATGATAGGGCAATCAGTGACCCGATTAGATCCTTTTATATTATAGTTAATATAAGAATTCAACGAAATTCTATCACATTTGTAAAATTTACGTCGCTCCTATTACAGATAGCTTATTGGGCTTAGCGGCATCTCAAAGCGCATGAAATGACGAGTGAAATGCACTATTAAACTTCTAGGGTAGGGCAAACAGGGACCCGATTAGATCATTTTATATTATAGTTAATTTAAGAATTCAGCGAAATTCTATCACATTTGTTCAATTTACGTCGCTCCTATTTCAGATAGCGTATTGGGCTAAGCGGCATCTCAAAGCGCATGAAATGGCGAGCAAAATGCACTATTAAACTTCTAGGGTAGGGCAAGCAGAGACCCGATTAGATCATTTTATATTATGGTTAATTTAAGAATTCAGCAAAATTCTATCACATTCGTTCAATTTAGGTCGCTCCAATTTCAGATAGCGTATCGGGCTAAGCGGCATCTCAAAGCGCATGAAATGGCGAGTGAAATGCACTATAAGACTTCTATGGTAGGGCGAACAGAGACCAGATTAGATCATTTTACATTCTGGTTAATAAAATAATTCAGCGAAATTCTATCACATTTGTTCAACTTTCGTCGCTCCTATTTCAGATAGCGTATTGAGCTATGCGGCATCTCGAAGCGCATGAAATGGCGAGTATAATGCACTATTAAACTTCTAGGATAAGGCAAACAGATACCCGATTAGATCATTTTATATTACGGTTAATATAAGAATGCAGCGTAATTCTATCACATTTGTTCAAGTTACGTCGCTCCTATTTCAGATTGCGTACTGGGCTAGGCGGCATCTTAAAGCGCGTGGAATGGCGAGTAAAATGCACTACTAAACTTCTATGATAGGGCAATCAGAGACCCGATTAGATCATTTTATATTTTGTTTAATATAAGATTTCAGGGATATTCTATCACATTTGTTCAATTTACGTCGCTCCTATTTCAGATAGCGTATTGGGCTAAGCGGCAACTGAAAGGGGGATGAAATGACGAGTGAAATGCACTATTAAACTCCTAGGGTAGAGCGAACAGAGACCCGATTAGATCATTTTACATTAAGGTTAATATAAGAATTCAGGGAAATTCTATCACATTTGTTCAATTTACGTCGCTCCTATTACAGATAGCGTATTGGGCTTCGCGGCATCTCAAAGCGCATGAAATGGCGAATAAAATGCACTATTAAACTTCTAGGCTAGGGCGAACAGAGACCCGATTAGATCATTTTACATTCTGGTTAATAAAATAATTCAGAGAAATTCTATCACATTTGTTCAACTTTCGTTGCTCCTATTTCAGATAGCGTATTGGGTTAAGCGGTATCTCAAAGCGCATGAAATGGCGAGGAAAAGGCACTATTAAACTTCTAGGGTAGGGCAAACAGAGACCCGATTAGATCATTTTATATTATGGTTAATTTAAGAATTCAGCAGAATTCTATCACATTTGTTCAATTTACGTCGCTCCTATTTCAGATAGCGTATTGGCCTATGCGGCATCTCAAAGCGCATGAAATGACGAGTGAAATGCACTATTATACATCTAGGGTAGGGTGAACAGAGACCCGAAGAGATCATTTTACATTAAGGTGAATAGAAGAATGCAGCGTAATTCTGTCACATTTGTTCAACTTACGTCGCTCCTATTTCAGATAGCGTATTGGGTTAAGCGTCATCTCAAAGCGCATGAAATGACGAGTGAAACGCACTATTAAACTTCTAGGGTAGGGCGAACAGAGACCCGATTAGATCATTTTACATTAAGGTTAATATAAGTATTCAGCGAGATTCTATCACACTTGTTCAATTTACGTCGCTTCTATTTCAGACAGCGTACTGGGCTAGGCGGCATCTTAAAGCGCGTGGAATGGCGAGTAAAATGCACTACTAAACTTCTATGATAGGGCAATCAGAGACCCGATTAGATCATTTTATATTTTGTTTAATAGAAGATTTCAGTGAAATAGTATCACATTTGTTCAATTTACGTCGCTCCTATATCAGATAGCGTATTCGGCTAAGCGGCATCTCATAGCGCATGAAATGGCGAGTGAAATGCACCATTAGACTTCTATGGTAGGGCGAACAGAGACCCGATTAGATCATTTTACATTAAGGTTAATATAAGGATTCACGGAAATTCTATCACATTTGTTCAATTTACGTCGCTCCTATTTCAGATAGCGTATTGGACTATGCGGCATCTCAAAGCGCATGAAATGGCGAGTAAAATGCACTATTAAACTTCTAGGGTAGGGCAAACAGAGACCCGATTAGATCATTTTATATTATGGTTAATTTAAGAATTCAGCCAAATTCTATGACATTTGTTCAATTTACGTCGCTCCTATTTCAGATAGCGTACTGGGCTAGGCGGAATCTCAAAGCGCGTGGATTGGCGAGTAAAATGCACTATTAATCTTCTAGGGTAGGGCGAACAGAGACCCGATTAGAACACTTTACATTAAGGTTAATATAAGAATTCAGCGAAAGTCTCTCACATTTGTTCAATTTACGTCGCTGATATTTCAGATAGCGTATTGGGCTAAGCGGCATCTCAATGCGCATGAAATGGCGAGTAAAGTGCACTATTAAACTTCTAGGATAAGGCAAACAGAGACCCGATTCGATCATTTTATATTACGGTTAATATAAGAATTCAGCGTAATTCTATCACATTTGTTCAATTTACATCGCTCCAATTTCAGATAGCGTATTGGGCTAAGCGGCATCTCAAAGCGCATGAAATGGCGAATAAAATGCACTGTTAAACTTCTAGGCTAGGGCGAACAGAGACCCGAGCAGATCATTTTACATTATGGTTAATAAAAGAATTCAGCGTAATTCTATCACATTTGTTCAATTTACGTCGCTCCTATTCCAGATAGCGTATTGGGCTAAGCGGCATCTCAAAGCGCATGAAATGGCGAGTAAAATGCGCTATTAAACTTCTAGGATAAGGCAAACAGAGACCCGATTAGATCATTTTATATTACGGTTAATATAATAATTCAGAGTAATTCTATCACATTTGTTCATCTTACGTCGCTCCTATTTCAGATAGCCTACTGACCTATGCGCCATCTTAAAGCGCGTGGAAGGGCGAGTACAATGCACTACTAAACTTCTATGATAGAGCAATCAGAGACCCGATTAGATCCTTTTATATTTTGTTTAATATAAGATTTCAGGGAAATTCTGTCACATTTGTTCAATTTACGTCGCCCCTATTTCAGATAGCGTATTGGGCTAAGCGGCATCTCAAAGCGCATGAAATGGCGAGTGAAATGCACCATTAGACTTCTATGGTAGGGCGAACAGAGACCCGATTGGATCATTTTATATTATGGTTAATTTAAGAATTCAGCGAAATTCTATCACATTTGTTCAAGTTACGTCGCTCCTATTTCAGATAGCGTACTGGGCTAGGCGGCATCTTAAAGCGCGTGGAATGGCGAGTAAAATGCACTACTAATCTTCTATGATAGGGCAATCAGAGACCCGATTAGATCATTTTATATTTTGATTAATATAAGATTTCAGGGAAATTCTATCACATTTGTTCAATTTACGTCGCTCCTATTTCAGATAGCGTATTGGGCTAAGCCGGATCTCAAAGCGCATGAAATGGCGACTAAAATGCACTATTAAACTTCTAGGGTAGGGCAAACAGAGACCCGATTAGATCATTTTATATTATGGTTAATTTAAGAATTCAGCAAAATTCTATCACATTTGTTCAACTTACGTCGCTCCTATTTCAGACAGCGTACTGGGCTAGGCGGCAACTTAAAGCGCGTGGAATGGCGAGTAAAATGCACTACTAAACTTCTATGATAGGGCAATCAGAGACCCGATTAGATCATTTTATATTTTGTTTAATATAAGATTTCAGGGAAATAGTATCACATTTGTTCAATTTACGTCGCTCCTATTCCAGATAGCGTATTCGGCTAAGCGGCATCTCTAAGCGCATGAAATGACGAGTAAAATGCACTATTAAACTTCTAGGGTAGGGCAAGCAGAGACCCGATTAGATCATTTTATATTATGGTTAATTTAAGAATTCAGCAAAATTCTATCACATTCGTTCAATTTAGGTCGCTCCTATTTCAGATAGAGTATTGGGCTAAGCGGCATCTCAAAGCGCATGAAATGGCGAGTGAAATGCACTATAAGACTTCTATGGTAGGGCGAACAGAGACCAGATTAGATCATTTTACATTCTGGTTAATAAAATAATTCAGCGAAATTCTATCACATTTGTTCAACTTTCGTCGCTCCTATTTCAGATAGCGTATTGAGCTAAGCGGCATCTCGAAGCGCATGAAATGGAGAGTATAATGCACTATTAAACTTCTAGGATGAGGCAAACAGATACCCGATTAGATCATTTTATATTACTGTTAATATAAGAATGCAGCGTAATTCTATCACATTTGTTCAAGTTACGTCGCTCCTATTTCAGGTAGCGTACTGGGCTAGGCGGCATCTTAAAGCGCGTGGAATGGCGAGTAAAATGCACTACTAAACTTCTATGATAGGGCAATCAGAGACCCGATTAGATCATTTTATGTTTTGTTTAATATAAGATTTCAGGGAAATTCTATCACATTTGTTCAATTTACGTCGCTCCTATTTCAGATAGCGTAGTGGGCTAAGCGGCAACTGAAAGGGCATGAAATGACGAGTGAAATGCACTATTAAACTTCTAGGGTAGGGCGAACAGAGACCCGATTAGATCAT
Source organism: Macropis europaea (assembly GCA_916610135.2). Taxonomy (NCBI): domain Eukaryota; kingdom Metazoa; phylum Arthropoda; class Insecta; order Hymenoptera; family Melittidae; genus Macropis; species Macropis europaea. The sequence continues at coordinate 28,581 of CAKAJE020001347.1, forward strand.
TTTACATTAAGGTTAATATAAGAATTCAGGGAAATTCTATCACATTTGTTCAATTTACGTCGCTCCTATTTCAGATAGCGTATTGGGCTACGCGGCATCACAAAGCGCATGAAATGGCGAATAAAATGCAGTATTAAACTTCTAGGCTAGGGCGAACAGAGACCCAATTAGATCATTTTACATTCTGGTTAATAAAATAATTCAGCGAAATTCTATCGCATTTGTTCAACTTTCGTTGCTCCTATTTCAGATAGCGTATTGGGTTAAGCGGCATCTCAAAGCGCATGAAATGGCGAGTGAAATGCACTATTAAACTTCTAGGGTAGGGCGAACAGAGACCCGATTAGATCACTTTACATTAAGGTTAATATAAGTATTCAGCGAGATTCTATCACACTTGTTCAATTTACGTCGCTTCTATTTCAGACAGCGTACTGGGCTAGGCGGCATCTTAAAGCGCGTGGAATGGCGAGTAAAATTCACTACTAAACTTCTATGGTAGGGCAATCAGAGACCCGATTATATCATTTTATATTTTGTTTAATATAAGATTTCAGGGAAATAGTATCACATTTGTTCAATTTACGTCGCTCCTATATCAGATAGCGTATTCGGCTAAGCGGCATCTCAAAGCGCATGAAATGGCGAGTGAAATGCACCATTAGACTTCTATGGTAGGGCGAACAGAGACCCGATTAGATCATTTTACATTAAGGTTAATATAAGGATTCACGGAAATTCTATCACATTTGTTCAATTTACGTCGCTGATATTTCAGATAGCGTATTGGGCTAAGCGGCATCTCAATGCGCATGAAATGGCGAGTAAAATGCACTATTAAACTTCTAGGATAAGGCAAACAGAGACCCAATTCGATCATTTTATATTACGGTTAATATAAGAATTCAGCGTAATTCTATCACATTTGTTCAACGTACGTCGCTCCTATTTCAGATAGCGTACTAGGCTGGGCGGCATCTTAAAGCGCGTGGAATGGCGGGTAAAATGCACTATTAAACTTCTATGATAGGGCTAGCAGAGACCCGATTAGATCATTTTATATTACGGTTAATATAAGAATTCAGCGTAATTCTATCACATTTGTTCAACTTACGTCGCTCCTATTTCAGATAGCGTACTGGGCTAGGCGGCATCTTAAAGCGCACGAAATGGCGAGTAAAATGCCCTATTAAACTTCTATGATAGGGCTGTCAGAGACCCGATTAGATCATTTTATATTTTGGTTAATATAAGAATCCAGCGAAATTCTATCACATTCGTTCAATTTACGTCGCTCCTACTTCAGATAGCGTATTGGGCTAAGCGCCATCTCAAAGCGCATGAAATGGCGAGTAAAATGCACTATTAAACTTCTAGGGTAGGGCAAACAGAGACCCGATTAGATCATTTTATATTATGGTTAATTTAAGAATTCAGCAAAATTCTATCACATTCGTTCAATTTAGGTCGCTCCAATTTCAGATAGCGTATCGGGCTAAGCGGCATCTCAAAGCGCATGAAATGGCGAGTGAAATGCACTATAAGACTTCTATGGTAGGGCGAACAGAGACCAGATTAGATCATTTTACATTCTGGTTAATAAAATAATTCAGCGAAATTCTATCACATTTGTTCAACTTTCGTCGCTCCTATTTCAGATAGCGTATTGAGCTAAGCGGCATCTCGAAGCGCATGAAATGGCGAGTATAATGCACTATTAATCTTCTAGGATAAGGCAAACAGAGACCCGATTAGATCATTTTATCTTACGGTTCATATAAGAATTCAGCGTAATTCTATCACATTTGCTCAAGTTACGTCGCTCCTATTTCAGATAGCGTACTGGGCTAGGCGGCATCTTAAAGCGCGTGGAATGGCGAGTAAAATGCACTACTAATCTTCTATGATAGGGCAATCAGAGACCCGATTAGATCATTTTATATTTTGATTAATATAAGATTTCAGGGAAATTCTATCACATCTGTTCAATTTACGTCGCTCCTATTTCAGATAGCGTATTGGGCTAAGCCGGATCTCAAAGCGCATGAAATGGCGACTAAAATGCACTATTAAACTTCTACGGTAGGGCAAACAGAGACCCGATAAGATCATTTTATATTATGGTTAATTTAAGAATTCAGCAAAATTCTATCACATTTGTTCAACTTACGTCGTTCCTATTTCAGATAGCGTACTGGGCTAGGCGGCAACTTAAAGCGCGTGGACTGGCGAGTAAAATACACTACTAAATTTCTATGATAGGGCAAACAGAGACCCGATTAGATCATTTTATATTTTGTTTAATATAAGATTTCAGGGAAATAGTATCACATTTGTTCAATTTACGTCGCTCCTATTCCAGGTAGCGTATTCGGCTAAGCGGCATCTCAAAGCGCATGAAATGACGAGGAAAATGCACTATTAAACTTCTAGGGTAGGGCAAGCAGAGACCCGATTAGATCATTTTATATTATGGTTAATTTAAGAATTCAGCAAAATTCTATCACATTCGTTCAATTTAGGTCGCTCCAATTACAGATAGCGTATCGGGCTAAGCGGCATCTCAAAGCGCATGAAATGGCGAGTGAAATGCACTATAAGACTTCTATGGTAGGGCGAACAGAGACCAGATTAGATCATTTCACATTCTGGTTAATAAAATAATTCAGCGAAATTCTATCACATTTGTTCAACTTTCGTCGCTCCTATTTCAGATAGCGTATTGAGCTAAGCGGCATCTCGAAGCGCATGAAATGGCGAGTATAATGCACTATTAAACTTCTAGGATAAGGCAAACAGATACCCGATTAGATCATTTTATATTACGGTTAATATAAGAATGCAGCGTAATTCTATCACATTTGTTCAAGTTACGTCGCTCCTATTTCAGATAGCGTACTGGGCTAGGCGGCATCTTAAAGCGCGTGGAATGGCGAGTAAAATGCACTACTAAACTTCTATGATAGGGCAATCAGAGACCCGATTAGATCATTTTATATTTTGTTTAATATAAGATTTCAGGGATATTCTATCACATTTGTTCAATTTACGTCGCTCCTATTTCAGATAGCGTATTGGGCTAAGCGGCAACTGAAAGGGCATGAAATGACGAGTGAAATGCACTATTAAACTCCTAGGGTAGAGCGAACAGAGACCCGATTAGATCATTTTACATTAAGGTTAATATAAGAATTCAGGGAAATTCTATCACATTTGTTCAATTTACGTCGCTCCTATTTCAGACAGCGTACTGGGCTAGGCGGCATCTTAAAGCGCGTGGACTGGCAAGTAAAATACACTACTAAATTTCTATGATAGGGCAATCAGAGACCCGATTAGATCATTTTATATTTTGTTTAATATAAGATTTCAGGGAAATAGTATCACATTTGTTCAATTTACGTCGCTCCTATATCAGATAGCGTATTCGGCTAAGCGGCATCTCAAAGCGCATGAAATGGCGAGTAAAATGCACTATTAAACTGCTAGGGTAGGGCAAACAGAGACTCGATTAGATCATTTTATATTATGGTTAATTTAAGAATTCAGCGAAATTCTATCACATTTGTTCATCTTAAGTCGCTCCTATTTCAGATAGCCTACTGACCTAGGCGGCATCTTAAAGCGCGTGGAAGGGCGAGTAAAATGCACTATTAAACTTCTATGATAGGGTTAGCAGAGACCCGATTAGATCATTTTATATTACGGTTAATATAAGAATTCAGCGTAATTCTATCACATTTGTTCAACTTACGTCGCTCCTATTTCAGATAGCGTACTGGGCTAGGCGGCATCTTAAAGCGCACGAAACGGCGAGTAAAATGCCCTATTAAACTTCTATGATAGGGCTATCAGAGACCCGATTAGATCATTTTATATTTTGGTTAATATAAGAATCCAGCGAAATTCTATCACATTCGTTCAATTTACGTCGCTCCCCTACTTCAGATACGGTATTGGGCTAAGCGCCTTCTCAAAGCGCACGAAATGGCGAGTAAAATGCACTATTAAACTTCTAGGGTAGGGCAAACAGAGACCCGATTAGATCATTATATATTATGGTTAATTTAAGAATTCAGCCAAATTCTATCACATTTGTTCAATTTACGTCGCTCCTATTTCAGATAGCGTACTGGGCTAGGCGGAATCTTAAAGCGCGTGGATTGGCGAGTAAAATGCACTATTAAACTTCTATGATAGGGCAATCAGAGACCCGATTAGATCATTTTATATTTTGATTAATATAAGATTTCAGGGAAATTCTATCACATTTGTTCAATTTACGTCGCTGATATTTCAGATAGCGTATTGGGCTAAGCGGCATCTCAAAGCGCATGAAGTGACGAGCGAAATGCACTATTAAACTTCTAGGGTAGGGCAAGCAGAGACCCGATTAGATCATTTTATATTATGGTTAATTTAAGAATTCAGCGAAATTCTATCACATTTGTTCATCTTAAGTCGCTCCTATTTCAGATAGCCTACTGACCTAGGCGGCATCTTAAAGCGCGTGGAAGGGCGAGTAAAATGCACTACTAAACTTCTATGATAGAGCAATCAGAGACCCGATTAGATCATTTTATATTTTGTTTAATATAAGGTTTCAGAGAAATTCTATCACATTTGTTCAATTTACGTCGCTCCTATTTCAGATAGCGTATTGGTCTAAGCGGCATCTCAAAGCGCATGAAATGGCGAGTGAAATGCACTATTAGACTTCTATGGGTAGGGCGAACAGAGACCCGATTGGATCATTTTACATTAAGGTTAATATAAGAATTCACGGAAATTCTATCACATTTGTTCAATTTACGTCGCTCCTATTCCAGATAGCGTATTGGGCTAAGCGGCATCTCAAAGCGCATGAAATGGCGAGTAAAATGCGCCATTAAACTTCTAGGATAAGGCAAACAGAGACCCGATTAGATCATTTTATATTACGGTTAATATAAGAATTCAGCGTAATTCTATCACATTTGTTCAAGTTACGTCGCTCCTATTTCAGATAGCGTACTGGGCTAGGCGGCATCTTAAAGCGCGTGGCATGGCGAGTAAAATGCACTACTAATCTTCTATGATAGGGCAATCAGAGACCCGATTAGATCATTTTATATTTTGATTAATATAAGATTTCAGGGAAATTCTATCACATTTGTTCAATTTACGTCGCTCCTATTTCAGATAGCGTATTGGGCTAAGCCGGATCTCAAAGCGCATGAAATGGCGACTAAAATGCACTATTAAACTTCTAGGGTACGGCAAACAGAGACCCGATTAGATCATTTTATATTATGGTTAATTCAAGAATTCAGCAAAATTCTACCACATTTGTGCAATTTACGTCGCTCCTATTTCAGATAGCGTACTGGGCTAGGCGGCATCACAAAGCGCATGAAATGGCGAACAAAATGCACTATTATACTTCTAGGGTAGGGCAAGCAGAGACCCGATTAGATCATTTTATATTACATTATATGTTAACTTAAGAATTCAGCCAAATTCTATCACATTTGTTCAATTTACGTCGCTCCTATTTCAGATAGCGTACTGGGCTAGGCGGAATCTTAAACCGCGTGGATTGGCGAGTAAAATGCACTATTAAACTTCTATGACAGGGCAATCAGAGACCCGATTAGATCATTTTATATTTTGATTAATATAAGATTTCAGCAAAATTCTATCACATTTGTTCAACTTACGTCGCTCCTATTTCAGATAGCGTACTGGGCTAGGCGGCAACTTAAAGCGCGTGGAATGGCGAGTAAAATACACTACTAAATTTCTATGATAGGGCAATCAGAGACCCGATTAGATAATTTTATATTTTGTTTAATATAAGATTTCAGGGAAATAGTATCACATTTGTTCAATTTACGTCGCTCCTATTCCAGATAGCTTATTGGGCTAGGCGGCATCTTAAAGCGCGTAGAAGGGCGAGTAAAATGCACTACTAAACTCATAGGGTAGGGCAAACAGAGACCCGATTAGATCATTTTATATTATGATTAATTTAAGAATTCAGCCAAATTCTATCACATTTGTTCAATTTACGTCGCTCCTATTTCAGATAGCGTACTGGGCTAGGTGGCATCTTAAAGCGCGTGGAATGGCGAGTAAAATGCACTACTAAACTTCTATGATAGGGCAATCAGAGTCCCGTTTAGATCATTTTATATTTTGTTTAATATAAGATTTCAGGGAAATTCTATCACATTTGTTCAATTTACGTCGCTCCTATTTCAGATGGCGTATTGGGCTAAGCGGTATCTCAAATCACATGAAATGGCGAGCAAAATGCACCATTAAACATCTAGGGAAGGCAAACAGAGACCCGATTAGATCATTTTATATTATGGTTAATTTAAGGATTCAGCCAAATTCTATCACATTTGTTCAATTTACGTCGCTACTATTTCAGATAGCGTATTGGGCTAAGCTGCATCCCAAAGCGCATGAAATGGCGATTAGAATGCGCTGTTAAACTTCTAGGGTAGGGCAAACGGAGACCCGATTAGATCATTTTATATTATGGTTAATTTAAGAATTCAGCCAAATTCTATCACATTTGTTCAATTTACGTCGCTCCTATTTCAGATAGCGTACTGGGCTAGGCGGAATCGTAAAGCGCGTGGATTGGCGAGTAAAATGCACTATTAAACTTCTTTGATAGGGCAATCAGAGACCCGATTAGATCATTTTATATTTTGGTTAATTTAAGAATTCAGCGAAATTCTATCACAATTGTTCTATTTACGTCGCTCCTATTTCAGATAGCGTATTGGGCTAAGCGGCATCTCAAAGCGCATGAAATGGCGAGTGAAATGCACTATTAAACTTCTATGGTAGGGCGAACAGAGACCCGATTAGATCATTTTACATTAATGTTAATATAAGTATTCAGCGAGATTCTCTCACATTTGTTCAATTTACGTCGCTGATATTTCAGATAGCGTCTTGGGCTAAGCGGCATCTCAAAGCGCAAGAAATGGCGAGTAAAATGTACTATTAAACTTCTAGGGTAGGGCAACCAGAGACCCGATTAGATCATTTTATATTATCGTTAATTTAAAAATTCAGCGTAATTCTATCACATTTTTTCAATTTACGTCGTTCCTATTTCAGCTAGCGTACTGGGCTAGGCGGAATCGTAAAGCGCGTGGATTGGCGAGTAAAATGCACTATTAAACTTCTTTGATAGGGCAATCAGAGACCCGATTAGATCATTTTATATTTTGGTTAATATAAGTATTCAGGGAAATTCTATCACATTTGTCCAATTTACGTCGCTCCTATTTCAGATAGCGTATTGGGCTAAGCGGCATCTCAAAGAGCATGAAATGGCGAGTGAAATGCACTGTTAAACTTCTAGGGTAGGGCAAACAGAGACCCGATTAGATCATTTCATATTATGGTTTATTTAAGAATTCAGAAAAATTCTATCGCATTTGTTCAATTTACGTCGCTCCTATTTCAGATAGCGTATTGGGCTAAGCGGCAGCTCAATGCGCATGAAATGGCGAGTAAAATGCACTATTAAACTTCTAGGATAAGGCAAACAGAGACCCGATTAGATCATTTTATATTACGGTTAATATAAGAATTCAGCGTAATTCTATCACATTTTATCAACTTACGTCGCTCCTATATCAGATAGCGTACTGGGCTCGGCGGCATCTTAAAGCGCAAGAAATGGCGAGTAAAATGCACTATTAAACTTCTAGGGTAGGGCAAACAGAGACCCGATTAGATCATTTTATATTACGGTTAATATATGAATTCAGCGTAATTCTATCACATTTGTTCAACTTACGTCGCTCCTATATCAGATAGCGTACTGGGCTCGGCGGCATCTTAAAGCGCAAGAAATGGCGAGTAAAATGCACTATTAAACTTCTAGGGTAGGGCAAACAGAGACCCGATTAGATCATTTTATATTACGGTTAATATATGAATTCAGCGAAATGCGATCACATTTGTTCAATTTACGTCGCTCCTATTTCAGATAGCTTATTGGGCTAAGCGGCATCTCAAAGCGCATGAAATGACGAGTGAAATGCACTATTAAACATCTATGATAGGGCAATCAGAGACCCGATTAGATCATTTGATATTATGGTTAATTTAAGAATTCAGCGAAATTCTATCACATTTGTTCAATGGACGTCGCTCCTATTGCAGATAGCGTATTGGGCTAAGCGGCAGCTCAATGCGCATGAAATGGCGAGTAAAATGCACTATTAAACTTCTAGGATAAGGCAAACAGAGACCCGATTAGATCATTTTATATTACGGTTAATATAAGAATTCAGCGTAATTCTATCACATTTTATCAACTTACGTCGCTCCTATATCAGATAGCGTACTGGGCTCGGCGGCATCTTAAAGCGCAAGAAATGGCGAGTAAAATGCACTATTAAACTTCTAGGGTAGGGCAAACAGAGACCCGATTAGATCATTTTATATTACGGTTAATATATGAATTCAGCGTAATTCTATCACATTTGTTCAACTTGCGTCGCTCCTATATCAGATAGCGTACTGGGCTAAGCGCCATCTCAAAGCGCATGAAATGGCGAGCAAAGTGCACTATTAAACTTCTAGGGTAGGGCAAACAGAGACCCGATTAGATAATTTTATATTACGGTTAATATAATAATTGAGCGTAATTCTATCACATTTGTTCAACTTACGTCGCTCCTATTTCAAATAGCGTACTGGGCTAGGCGGCATCTCAAAGCGCATGAAATGACGAGTGAAATGCACTATTAAACATCTATGATAGGGCAAACAGAGACCCGATTAGATCATTTGATATTATGGTTAATTTAAGAATTCAGCGAAATTCCATCACATTTGTTCAATGGGCGTCGCTCCTATTGCAGATAGCGTATTGGGCTAAGCGGCATCTCAAAGCGCATGAAATGGGGAGTAAAATGCACTATTAAACTTCTAGGGTAAGGCAAACAGAGACCGGATTAGATCATTTCATATTATGGTTTATTTAAGAATTCAGAAAAATTCTATCACATTTGTTCAATTTACGTCGCTCCTATTTCAGATAGCTTATTGGGCTAAGCGGCATCTCAAAGCGCATGAAATGTCGAGTGAAATGCACTATTAGACTTCTAGGATAAGGCAAACAGAGACCCGATTAGATCATTTTATATTACGGTTAATATAAGAATTCAGCGTAATTCTATCACATTTGTTCAACTTACGTCGCTTCTATTTCAGATAGCGTACTGGGCTAGGCGGCATCTTAAAGCGCGTGGAAGGGCGAGTAAAATGCACTACTAAACATGTATGATAGGGAATCAGAGTCCCGATTAGATCATTTTATATTTTGGTTAATATAAGAATTCAGCGAAATTCTATCACATTTGTTCAATTTACGTCGCTCCTATTTCAGATAGCTTCTTGGGCTAAGATGCATCTCAAAGCGCATGAAATGCACTATTAAACTTCTATGATAAGGCAACCAGAGACCCGATTAGATCATTTTATATTACGGTTAATATAAGAATTCAGCGTAATTCTATCACACTTGTTCAACTTACGTCGCTCCTATTTCAGATAGCGTAGTGGGCTAGGCGGCATCTTAAAGCGCGTGGAAGGGCGAGTAAAATGCACTACTAAGCTTTTATGATAGGGCAATCAGAGTCCCGATTAGATCATGTTATATTTTGGATAATATAAGAATTCAGCGAAATTCTATCACATTTGTTCAATTTACGTTGCTCCTATTTCAGATAGCGTATTGGGCTAAGCGGCATCTTAAAGCGCGTGGAAGGGCGAGTAAAATGCACTCCTAAACTTCTATGATAGGGCAATCAGAGTCCCGATTAGATCATTTTATATTTTGGTTAATATAAGAATTCAGCGAAATTCTATCACATTTGTTCAATTTACGTTGCTCCTATTTCAGATAGCGTATTGGGCTAAGCGGCATCTTGAAGCGCGTGGAAGGGCGAGTAAAATGCACTCCTAAACTTCTATGATAGGGCAATCAGAGTCCCGATTAGATCATTTTATATTTTGGTTAATATAAGAATTCAGCGAAATTCTATCACATTTGTTCAATTTACGTCGCTCCTATTTCAGATAGCTTATTGGGCTAAGCGGCATCTCAAAGCGCATGAAATGGCGAGTGAAATGCACTATTAGACTTCTAGGATATGGCAAACAGAGACCCGATTAGATCATTTTATATTACGGTTAATATAAGAATTCAGCGTAATTCTATCACATTTGTTCAACTTACGTCGCTCCTATTTCAGATAGCGTATTGGGCTAAGCGGCATCTCAAAGTGCATGAAATGACGTGAGGAATGCACTATTAAACTTCTTGGGTAGGGCGAACAGAGACACGATTACATCATTTTATATTATGGTTAATTTAAGAATTCGGCAAAATTCTATCACATTTGTTCAATTTACGTCGCTCCTATTTCAGATAGCGTACTGGGCTAGGCGGCATCTCAAAGCGCATGAAATGGCGAGTAAAATGCACTATTAAACTTCTAGGGTAGGGCAAACAGAGACCCGATTAGATCATTTTATATTACGGTTAATATATGAATTCAGCGTAATTCTATCACATTTGTTCAACTTACGTCGCTCCTATTTCAGATAGCGTACTGGGCTAGGCGGCATCTTAAAGCGCGTGGAATGGCGAGTAAAATGCACTATTAAACTTCTATGATAGGGCAATCAGAGACCCGATTAGATCATTTTATATTTTGGTGAATATAAGAATTCAGCGAAATTCCATCACATTTGTTCAATGGGCGTCGCTCCTATTGCAGATAGCGTATTGGGCTAGGCGGCGTCTTAAAGCGCGTGGAATGGCGAGTAAAATGCACTACTAATCTTCTATGATAGTGCAATCAGAGACCCGATTAGATCATTTTATATTATGGTTAATTTAAGAATCCAGCCAAATTCTATCTCATTTGTTCCATTTACGTCGCTACTATTTCAGATAGCGTATTGGGCTAAGCGCCATCTCAAAGCGCATGAAATGGCGAGTAAAATGCACTATTAAACTTCTAGGGTAGGGCAAACAGAGACCCGATTAGATCATTTTATATTATGATTAATTTAAGAATTCAGCCAAATTCTATCACATTTGTTCAATTTACGTCGCTCCTACTTCAGATAGCGTCCTGGGCTAGCCGGAATCTTAAAGCGCGTGGATTGGCGAGTAAAATGCACTTTTAAACTTGTATGATAGGGCGAACAGAGACCCGATTAGATCATTTTATATTTTGGTTAATATAAGAATTCAGGGAAATTCTATCACATTTGTTCAATTTACGTCGCTCCTATTTCAGATAGCGTATTGGGCTAAGCGGCATCTCAAAGCGCATGAAATGGCGAGTAAAATGCACTGCTAAACTTGTAGGGTAGGGCAAACAGAGACCCGATTAGATCATTTTATATTACGGTTAATATAAGAATTCAGCGTAATTCTATCACATTTGTTCAACTAACGTCGCTCCTACTTCAGATAGCGTACTGGGCGCGGCGGCATCTTAAAGCGCAAGAAATGGCGAGTAAAATGCACTATTAAACTTCTAGGGTAGGGCAAACAGAGACCCGATAAGATGATTTTATATTATGGTTTATTTAAGAATTCAGCGAAACTCTATCATATTTGTTCAATTTACGTCGCTCCTATTTCAGATAGCGTATTGGGCTAAGCGGCAGCTCAATGCGCATGAAATGGCGAGTAAAATGCACTATTAAACTTCTAGGATAAGGCAAACAGACACCCGATTAGATCATTTTATATTACGGTTAATATAAGAATTCAGCGTAATTCTATCACATTTGTTCAACTTACGTCGCTCCTATTTCAGATAGCGTACTGGGCTAGGCGGCATCTTAAAGCGCGTGGAAGGGCGAGTAAAATGCACTACTACACTTATAGGGTAGGGCAAACAGAGACCCGATTAGATCATTTTATATTATGATTAATTTAAGAATGCAGCCAAATTCTATCACATTTGTTCAATTTACGTCGCTCCTATTTCAGATAGCGTACTGGGCTAGGTGGCATCTTAAAGCGCGTGGAATGGCGAGTAAAATGCACTACTAAACTTCTATGATAGGGCAATCAGAGTCCCGTTTAGATCATTTTATATTTTGTTTAATATAAGATTTCAGGGAAATTCTATCACATTTGTTCAATTTACGTCGCTCCTATTTCAGATAGCGTATTGGGCTAAGCGGCATCTCAAAGCGCAAGAAATGGCGAGTAAAATGCACTATTAAACTTCTAGGGTAGGGCAACCAGAGACCTGATTAGATCATTTTATATTATCGTTAATTTAAAAATTCAGCGTAATTCTATCACATTTTATCAATTTACGTCGTTCCTATTTCAGCTAGCGTACTGGGCTAGGCGGAATCGTAAAGCGCGTGGATTGGCGAGTAAAATGCACTATTAAACTTCTTTGATAGGGCAATCAGAGACCCGATTAGATCATTTTATATTTTGGTTAATATAAGTATTCAGGGAAATTCTATCACATTTGTTCAATTTACGTCGCTCCTATTTCAGATAGCGTATTGGGCTAAGCGTCATCTCAAAGAGCATGATATGGCGAGCGAAATGCACTGTTAAACTTCTAGGGTAGGGCAAACAGAGACCCGATTAGATCATTTCATATTATGGTTTATTTAAGAATTCAGAAAAATTCTACCACATTTGTTCAATTTACGTCGCTCCTATTTCAGATAGCGTATTTGGCTAAGCGGCAGCTCAATGCGCATGAAATGGCGAGTAAAATGCACTATTAAACTTCTAGGATAAGGCAAACAGAGACCCGATTAGATCATTTTATATTACGGTTAATATAAGAATTCAGCGTAATTCTATCACATTTTATCAACTTACGTCGCTCCTATATCAGATAGCGTACTGGGCTCGGCGGCATCTTAAAGCGCAAGAAATGGCGAGTAAAATGCACTATTAAACTTCTAGGGTAGGGCAAACAGAGACCCGATTAGATCATTTTATATTACGGTTAATATATGAATTCAGCGTAATTCTATCACATTTGTTCAACTTACGTCGCTCCTATATCAGATAGCGTACTGGGCTCGGCGGCATCTTAAAGCGCAAGAAATGGCGAGTAAAATGCACTATTAAACTTCTAGGGTAGGGCAAACAGAGACCCGATTAGATCATTTCATATTATGGTTTATTTAAGAATTCAGAAAAATTCTATCACATTTGTTCAATTTACGTCGCTCCTATTTCAGATAGCTTATTGGGCTAAGCGGCATCTCAAAGCGCATGAAATGGCGAGTGAAATGTACTATTAGACGTCTAGGATAAGGCAAACAGAGACCCGATTAGATCATTTTATATTACGGTTAATATAAGAATTCAGCGTAATTCTATCACATTTGTTCAACTTACGTCGCTTCTATTTCAGATAGCGTACTGGGCTAGGCGGCATCTTAAAGCGCGTGGAAGGGCGAGTAAAATGCACTACTAAACTTCTATGATAGGGAATCAGAGTCCCGATTAGATCATTTTATATTTTGGTTAATATAAGAATTCAGCGAAATTCTATCACATTTGTTCAATTTACGTCGCTCCTATTTCAGATAGCTCCTTGGGCTAAGATGCATCTCAAAGCGCATGAAATGCACTATTAAACTTCTATGATAAGGCAAACAGAGACCCGATTAGATCATTTTATATTACGGTTAATATAAGAATTCAGCGTAATTCTATCACACTTGTTCAACTTACGTCGCTCCTATTTCAGATAGCGTACTGGGCTAGGCGGCACCTTAAAGCGCGTGGAAGGGCGAGTAAAATGCACTATTAAACTTCTATGATAGGGCAATCAGAGACCCGATTAGATCATTTTATATTATGGTTAATTTAAGAATTCAGCAAAATTCTATCACATCTGTTCAATTTACGTCGCTCCTATTTCAGATAGCTTATTGGGCTAAGCGGCATCACAAAGTGCATGAAATGACGAGTGAAATGCACTTTTAAACTTCTAGGGTAGGGCAAACAGAGACCCGATTAGATCATTTTATATTATGGTTAACTTAAGCATTCAGCCAAATTTTATCACATTTGTTCAATTTACGTCGCTCCTACTTCAGATAGCGTCCTGGGCTAGGCGGAATCTTAAAGCGCGTGGAAGGGCGAGTAAAATGCACTATTAAACTTCTATGATAGGGCAATCAGAGACCCGATTAGATCATTTTATATTACGGTTAATATAAGAATTCAGCGTAATTCTGTCACACTTGTTCAACTTACGTCGCTCCTATTTCAGATAGCGTACTGGGCTAGGCGGCAACTTAAAGCGCGTGGAATGGCGAGTAAAATGCACTATTAAACTTATATGATAGGGCAATCAGAGTCCCGATTAGATCATTTTATATTTTGCTTACTATAAGATTTTAGGGAAATTCTATCACATTTGTTCATTTTACGTCGCTCCTATTTCAGATAGCGTATTGGGCTAAGCAGCATCTCAAAGCGCAAGAAATGGCGAGTAAAATGCACTATTAAACTTCTAGGGTAGGGCACACAGAGACCCGATTAGATCATTTTATATTATGGTTAATTTAAGAATTCAGCGAGATCCTATCACATTTGTTCAATTTACGTCGCTCCTATTTCAGCTAGCGTATTGGGCTAAGCGGCATCTTAAAGCGCAAGAAATGGCGAGTAAAATGCACTATTAAACTTCTAGGGTAGGACACACAGAGACCCGATTAGATCATTTTATATTATGGTTAATTTAAGAATTCAGCGAAATCCTATCACATTTGTTCAATTTACGTCGCTCCTATTTCAGATAGCGTATTGGGCTAAGCGCCATCTCAAAGCGCATGAAATGGCGAGTAAAATGCACTATTAAACTTCTAGGGTAGGGCAAACAGAGACCCGATTAGATCATTTTATATTATGATTAATTTAAGAATTCAGCCAAATTCTATCACATTTGTTCAATTTACGTCGCTCCTATTTCAGATAGCGTCCTGGGCTAGGCGGCATCTTAAAGCGCGTGGAAGGGCGACTAAAATGCACTACTAAACTTCTATGATAGGGAATCAGAGTCCCGATTAGATCATTTTATATTTTGGTTAATATAAGAATTCAGCGAAATTCTATCACATTTGTTCAATTTACGTCGCTCCTATTTCAGATAGCTTCTTGGGCTAAGATGCATCTCAAAGCGCATGAAATGCACTATTAAACTTCTATGATAAGGCAAACAGAGACCCGATTAGATCATTTTATATTACGGTTAATATAAGAATTCAGCGTAATTCTATCACACTTGTTCAACTTACGTCGCTCCTATTTCAGATAGCGTAGTGGGCTAGGCGGCATCTTAAAGCGCGTGGAAGGGCGAGTAAAATGCACTACTAAGCTTTTATGATAGGGCAATCAGAGTCCCGATTAGATCATGTTATATTTTGGTTAATATAAGAATTCAGCGAAATTCTATCACATTTGTTCAATTTACGTTGCTCCTATTTCAGATAGCGTATTGGGCTAAGCGGCATCTTAAAGCGCGTGGAAGGGCGAGTAAAATGCACTACTAAACTTCTATGATAGGGCAATCAGAGTCCCGATTAGATCATTTTATATTTTGGTTAATATAAGAATTCAGCGAAATTCTATCACATTTGTTCAATTTACGTTGCTCCTATTTCAGATAGCGTATTGGGCTAAGCGGCACCTCAAAGCGCATGAAATGACGAGTGAAATGCACTATTAAACTTCTAGGGTTGGGCGAACAAAGACCCGATTAGATCATTTTACATTAAGATTATTATAAGAATTCAGCGAAATTCTATCACATTTGTTCAATTTACATCGCTCCTATTTCAGATAGCGTATTGGGCTAAGCGCCATCTCAAAGCGCATGAAACGGCGAGCAATGTGCACTATTAAACTTCTAGGATAAGGCAAACAGAGACCGGATTAGATCATTTCATATTATGGTTTATTTAAGAATTCAGAAAAATTCTATCTCATTTGTTCAATTTACGTCGCTCCTATTTCAGATAGCTTATTGGGCTAAGCGGCATCTCAAAGCGCATGAAATGGCGAGTGAAATGCACTATTAGACGTCTAGGATAAGGCAAACAGAGACCCGATTAGATCATTATATATTATGGTTAATTTAAGAATTCAGCGAGATCCTATCACATTTGTTCAATTTACGTCGCTCCTATTTCAGCTAGCGTATTGGGCTAAGCGGCATCTCAAAGCGCAAGAAATGGCGAGTAAAATGCACTATTAAACTTCTAGGGTAGGGCACACAGAGACCCGATTAGATCATTTTATATTATGGTTAATTTAAGAATTCAGCGAAATCCTATCACATTTGTTCAATTTACGTCGCTCCTATTTCAGCTAGCGTATTGGGCTAAGCGGCATCTCAAAGCGCATGAAATGGCGAGTAAAATGCACTATTAAACTTCTAGGGTAAGGCAAACAGAGACCCGATTAGATCATTTTATATTACGGTTAATATAAGAATGCAGCGTAATTCTATCACATTTGAACAACTTACGTCGCTCCTATTTCAGATAGCGTACTGGGCTAGGCGGCATCTTAAAGCGCGTGGAAGGGCGAGTAAAATGCACTACTAAGCTTTTATGATAGGGCAATCAGAGTCCCGATTAGATCATGTTATATTTTGGATAATATAAGAATTCAGCGAAATTCTATAACATTTGTTCAATTTACGTTGCTCCTATTTCAGATAGCGTATTGGGCTAAGCGGCATCTTAAAGCGCGTGGAAGGGCGAGTAAAATGCACTCCTAAACTTCTATGATAGGGCAATCAGAGTCCCGATTAGATCATTTTATATTTTGGTTAATATAAGAATTCAGCGAAATTCTATCACATTTGTTCAATTTACGTTGCTCCTATTTCAGATAGCGTATTGGGCTAAGCGGCATCTTAAAGCGCGTGGAAGGGCGAGTAAAATGCACTCCTAAACTTCTATGATAGGGCAATCAGAGTCCCGATTAGATCATTTTATATTTTGGTTAATATAAGAATTCAGCGAAATTCTATCACATTTGTTCAATTTACGTCGCTCCTATTTCAGATAGCTTATTGGGCTAAGCGGCATCTCAAAGCGCATGAAATGGCGAGTGAAATGCACTATTAGACTTCTAGGATATGGCAAACAGAGACCCGATTAGATCATTTTATATTACGGTTAATATAAGAATTCAGCGTAATTCTATCACATTTGTTCAACTTACGTCGCTCCTATTTCAGATAGCGTATTGGGCTAAGCGGCATCTCAAAGTGCATGAAATGACGTGAGGAATGCACTATTAAACTTCTTGGGTAAGGCGAACAGAGACACGATTACATCATTTTATATTATGGTTAATTTAAGAATTCGGCAAAATTCTATCACATTTGTTCAATTTACGTCGCTCCTATTTCAGATAGCGTACTGGGCTAGGCGGCATCTCAAAGCGCATGAAATGGCGAGTAAAATGCACTATTAAACTTCTAGGGTAGGGCAAACAGAGACCCGATTAGATCATTTTATATTACGGTTAATATATGAATTCAGCGTAATTCTATCACATTTGTTCAACTTACGTCGCTCCTATTTCAGATAGCGTACTGGGCTAGGCGGCATCTTAAAGCGCGTGGAATGGCGAGTAAAATGCACTATTAAACTTCTATGATAGGGCAATCAGAGACCCGATTAGATCATTTTATATTTTGGTGAATATAAGAATTCAGCGAAATTCCATCACATTTGTTCAATGGGCGTCGCTCCTATTTCAGATAGCGTACTGGGCTAGGCGGCATCTTAAAGCGCGTGGAATGGCGAGTAAAATGCACTATTAAACTTCTATGATAGGGCAATCAGAGACCCGATTAGATCATTTTATATTATGGTTAATTTAAGAATTCAGCGAAATCCTATCACATTTGTTCAATTTACGTCGCTCCTATTTCAGCTAGCGTATTGGGCTAAGCGGCATCTCAAAGCGCATGAAATGGCGAGTAAAATGCACTATTAAACTTCTAGGGTAAGGCAAACAGAGACCCGATTAGATCATTTTATATTACGGTTAATATAAGAATGCAGCGTAATTCTATCACATTTGAACAACTTACGTCGCTCCTATTTCAGATAGCGTACTGGGCTAGGCGGCATCTTAAAGCGCGTGGAAGGGCGAGTAAAATGCACTACTAAGCTTTTATGATAGGGCAATCAGAGTCCCGATTAGATCATGTTATATTTTGGATAATATAAGAATTCAGCGAAATTCTATAACATTTGTTCAATTTACGTTGCTCCTATTTCAGATAGCGTATTGGGCTAAGCGGCATCTTAAAGCGCGTGGAAGGGCGAGTAAAATGCACTCCTAAACTTCTATGATAGGGCAATCAGAGTCCCGATTAGATCATTTTATATTTTGGTTAATATAAGAATTCAGCGAAATTCTATCACATTTGTTCAATTTACGTTGCTCCTATTTCAGATAGCGTATTGGGCTAAGCGGCATCTTAAAGCGCGTGGAAGGGCGAGTAAAATGCACTCCTAAACTTCTATGATAGGGCAATCAGAGTCCCGATTAGATCATTTTATATTTTGGTTAATATAAGAATTCAGCGAAATTCTATCACATTTGTTCAATTTACGTCGCTCCTATTTCAGATAGCTTATTGGGCTAAGCGGCATCTCAAAGCGCATGAAATGGCGAGTGAAATGCACTATTAGACTTCTAGGATATGGCAAACAGAGACCCGATTAGATCATTTTATATTACGGTTAATATAAGAATTCAGCGTAATTCTATCACATTTGTTCAACTTACGTCGCTCCTATTTCAGATAGCGTATTGGGCTAAGCGGCATCTCAAAGCGCATGAAATGACGTGAGGAATGCACTATTAAACTTCTTGGGTAAGGCGAACAGAGACACGATTACATCATTTTATATTATGGTTAATTTAAGAATTCGGCAAAATTCTATCACATTTGTTCAATTTACGTCGCTCCTATTTCAGATAGCGTACTGGGCTAGGCGGCATCTCAAAGCGCATGAAATGGCGAGTAAAATGCACTATTAAACTTCTAGGGTAGGGCAAACAGAGACCCGATTAGATCATTTTATATTACGGTTAATATATGAATTCAGCGTAATTCTATCACATTTGTTCAACTTACGTCGCTCCTATTTCAGATAGCGTACTGGGCTAGGCGGCATCTTAAAGCGCGTGGAATGGCGAGTAAAATGCACTATTAAACTTCTATGATAGGGCAATCAGAGACCCGATTAGATCATTTTATATTTTGGTGAATATAAGAATTCAGCGAAATTCCATCACATTTGTTCAATGGGCGTCGCTCCTATTGCAGATAGCGTATTGGGCTAGGCGGCATCTTAAAGCGCGTGGAATGGCGAGTAAAATGCACTACTAATCTTCTATGATAGTGCAATCAGAGACCCGATTAGATCATTTTATATTATGGTTAATTTAAGAATCCAGCCAAATTCTATCTCATTTGTTCCATTTACGTCGCTACTATTTCAGATAGCGTATTGGGCTAAGCGCCATCTCAAAGCGCATGAAATGGCGAGTAAAATGCACTATTAAACTTCTAGGGTAGGGCAAACAGAGACCCGATTAGATCATTTTATATTATGATTAATTTAAGAATTCAGCCAAATTCTATCACATTTGTTCAATTTACGTCGCTCCTACTTCAGATAGCGTCCTGGGCTAGCCGGAATCTTAAAGCGCGTGGATTGGCGAGTAAAATGCACTTTTAAACTTGTATGATAGGGCGAACAGAGACCCGATTAGATCATTTTATATTTTGGTTAAAATAAGAATGCAGGGAAATTCTATCACATTTGTTCAATTTACGTCGCTCCTATTTCAGATAGCGTATTGGGCTAAGCGGCAGCTCAATGCGCATGAAATGGCGAGTAAAATGCACTATTAAACTTCTAGGATAAGGCAAACAGAGACCCGATTAGATCATTTTATATTACGGTTAATATAAGAATTCAGCGTAATTCTATCACATTTGTTCAACTTACGTCGCTCCTATTTCAGATAGCGTACTGGGCTAGGCGGCATCTTAAAGCGCGTGGAAGGGCGAGTAAAATGCACTACTACACTTATAGGGTAGGGCAAACAGAGACCCGATTAGATCATTTTATATTATGATTAATTTAAGAATTCAGCCAAATTCTATCACATTTGTTCAATTTACGTCGCTCCTATTTCAGATAGCGTACTGGGCTAGGTGGCATCTTAAAGCGCGTGGAATGGCGAGTAAAATGCACTACTAAACTTCTATGATAGGGCAATCAGAGTCCCGTTTAGATCATTTTATATTTTGTTTAATATAAGATTTCAGGGAAATTCTATCACATTTGTTCAATTTACGTCGCTCCTATTTCAGATAGCGTATTGGGCTAAGCGGCATCTCAAAGCGCAAGAAATGGCGAGTAAAATGCACTATTAAACTTCTAGGGTAGGGCAACCAGAGACCTGATTAGATCATTTTATATTATCGTTAATTTAAAAATTCAGCGTAATTCTATCACATTTTTTCAATTTACGTCGTTCCTATTTCAGCTAGCGTACTGGGCTAGGCGGAATCGTAAAGCGCGTGGATTGGCGAGTAAAATGCACTATTAAACTTCTTTGATAGGGCAATCAGAGACCCGATTAGATCATTTTATATTTTGGTTAATATAAGTATTCAGGGAAATTCTATCACATTTGTTCAATTTACGTCGCTCCTATTTCAGATAGCGTATTGGGCTAAGCGTCATCTCAAAGAGCATGATATGGCGAGTGAAATGCACTGTTAAACTTCTAGGGTAGGGCAAACAGAGACCCGATTAGATCATTTCATATTATGGTTTATTTAAGAATTCAGAAAAATTCTACCACATTTGTTCAATTTACGTCGCTCCTATTTCAGATAGCGTATTGGGCTAAGCGGCAGCTCAATGCGCATGAAATGGCGAGTAAAATGCACTATTAAACTTCTAGGATAAGGCAAACAGAGACCCGATTAGATCATTTTATATTACGGTTAATATAAGAATTCAGCGTAATTCTATCACATTTTATCAACTTACGTCGCTCCTATATCAGATAGCGTACTGGGCTCGGCGGCATCTTAAAGCGCAAGAAATGGCGAGTAAAATGCACTATTAAACTTCTAGGGTAGGGCAAACAGAGACCCGATTAGATCATTTTATATTACGGTTAATATATGAATTCGCGCAAAATTCTATCACATTTGTACAACTTACGTCGCTCCTATTTCAGATAGCGTACTGGGCTAGGCGGCACCTTAAAGCGCGTGGAATGGCGAGTAAAATGCACTATTAAACTTCTATGATAGGGCAATCAGAGACCCGATTAGATCATTTTATATTTTGGTAAATATAAGAATTCAGCGAAATTCTATCACATCTGTTCAATTTACGTCGCTCCTATTTCAGATAGCTTATTGTGCTAAGCGGCATCACAAAGCGCATGAAATGACGAGTGAAATGCACTTTTAAACTTCTAGGGTAGGGCAAACAGAGACCCGATTAGATCATTTTATATTATGGTTAACTTAAGAATTCAGCAAAATTTTATCACATTTGTTCAATTTACGTCGCTCCTATTTCAGATAGCGTACTGGGCAAGGCGGCATCTTAAACCCCGTGGAATGGCGAGTAAAATGCACTATTAAACTTCTATGATAGGGCAATCAGAGACCCGATTAGATCATTTTATATTACGGTTAATATAAGAATTCAGCGTAATTCCGTCACACTTTTTCAACTTACGTGGCTCCTATTTCAGATAGCGTACTGCGCTAGGCGGCATCTTAAAGCGCGTGGAAAGGCGAGTAAAATGCACTATTAAACTTCTATGATAGGGCAATCAGAGAACCGATTAGATCATTGTATATTTTGTTTAATATAAGATTTCAGGGAAATTCTATCACATTTGTTCAATTTACGTCGCTCATATTTCAGATAGCGTATTGGGCTAAGCGGCATCTCAAAGCGCATGAAATGACGAGAGAAACGCACTATTAAACTTCTTGGGTAGGGCGAACAGAGACCCGATTACATCATTTTATGTTATGGTTAATTTAAGAATTCGCGCAAAATTCTATCACATTTGTACAACTTACGTCGCTCCTATTTCAGATAGCGTTCTGGGCTAGGCGGCACCTTAAAGCGCGTGGAATGACGAGTAAAATGCGCTATTAAACTTCTATGATAGGGCAATCAGAGACCCGATTAGATCATTTTATATTTTGGTAAATATAAGAATTCAGCGAAATTCTATCACGTTTGTTCAATTTACGTCGCTCCTATTTCAGATAGCTTATTGGGCTAAGCGGCATCACAAAGCGCATGAAATGACGAGTGAAATGCACTTTTAAACTTCTAGGGTAGGGCAAACAGAGACCCGATTAGATCATTTTATATTATGGTTAATTTAAGAATTCAGCGAAATCCTATCACATTTGTTCAATTTACGTCGCTCCTATTTCAGCTAGCGTATTGGGCTAAGCGGCATCCCAAAGCGCATGAAATGGCGAGTAAAATGCACTATTAAACTTCTAGGGTAAGGCAAACAGAGACCCGATTAGATCATTTTATATTACGGTTAATATAAGAATGCAGCGTAATTCTATCACATTTGAACAACTTACGTCGCTCCTATTTCAGATAGCGTACTGGGCTAGGCGGCATCTTAAAGCGCGTGGAAGGGCGAGTAAAATGCACTACTAAACTTCTATGATAGGGCAATCAGAGACCCGATTAGATCATTTTATATTATGGTTAATTTAAGAATTCAGCAAAATTCTATCACATTGTTCAATTTACGTCGCTCCTATTTCAGATAGCGTACTGGGATAGGCGGCATCTTAAAGCGCGTGGAATGGCGAGTAAAATGCACTATTAAACTTCTATGATAGGGCAATCAGAGACCCGATTAGATCATTTTATATTTTGGTTAATATAAGAATTCAGCGAAATTCTATCACATTTGTTCAATTTACGGCGCTCCTATTTCAGATAGCTTATTGGGCTAAGCGGCATCGCAAAGCGCATGAAATGACGAGTGAAATGCACTATTAAACTTCTAGGGTAGGGCACACAGAGACCCGATTAGATCATTTTATATTATGGTTAATTTAAGAATTCAGCAAAATTCTATCACATTTGTTCAATTTACGTCGCTCCTATTTCAGATAGCGTACTGGGCTAGGCGGCATCTTAAAGCGCATGAAATGGCGAGTAAAATGCACTCATAAACTTCAATGATAGGGCAATCAGAGAACCGATTAGATCATTGTATATTTTGTTTAATATAAGATTTCAGGGAAATTCTATCACATTTGTTCAATTTACGTCGCTCATATTTCAGATATCGTGTTGGGCTAAGCGGCATCTCAAAGCGCCTGAAATGGCGAGTAAAATGCACTATTATACTTCTAGGGTAGGGCAAACAGAGACCCGATTAGATCATTTTGTATTATGGTTAATTTAAGAATTCAGCAAAATTCTATCACATCTGTTCAATTTACGTCGCTCCTATTTAAGATAGCGTACTGCGCTAGGCGGCATCTTAAAGCGCGTGGAAAGGCGAGTAAAATGCACTATTAAACTTCTATGATAGGGCAATCAGGGACCCGATCAGATCATTTTATATTTTGGTTAATATAAGATTTCAGGGAAATTCTATCACATTTGTTCAATTTACGTCGCTCCTATTTCTGATAGCGTATTGGGCTAAGCGGCATCTCAAACCGCATGGAATGGCGAGTAAAATGCACTATTCAACTTCTAGGGTAGGGAGAACAGAGACCCGATTAGATCTTTTTATAGTATGGTTAATTTAAGAATTCACCAAAAATCTATCACATTTGTTCAATTTACGTTGCTCCTGTTTCACATAGCGTACTGGGCTAAGCGGCATCTTAAAGCGGATGAAATGATGAGTGAAATTCGCTATTAAACTTCTATGATAGGGCAATCAGAGACCCGATTAGATCATTTTATATTTTGGTTAATATATGAATGCAGCGAAATTCTATCACATTTGTTCAATTTACGTCGCTCCTATTTCACATAGCGTACTGGGCTAAGCGGCATCTTAAAGCGCATGAAATGATGTGTGAAATGCACTATTAAACTTCTATGATAGGGCAATGAGAGACCCGATTAGATCATTTTATATTTTGGCTAATATATGAATGCATCGAAATTCTATCACATTTGTTCAAATTACGTAGCTCCTATTCCACATAGCGTACTTAGCTAAGCGGCATCTCAAAGCGCATGAAATTACGAGTGACATGCACTATTAAACTTCTAGGGTAGGGCAAACAGAGACCCGATTAGATCATTTTATAGTATGGTTAATTTAAGAATTCAGCAAAAATCTATCACATTTGTTCAATTTACGTCGCTCCTATTTCAGATAGCGTACTGGGCTAGGCGGCATCTTAAAGCGCATGAAATGGCGAGTAAAATGCACTCATAAACTTCAATGATAGGGCAATCAGAGAACCGATTAGATCATTGTATATTTTGTTTAATATAAGATTTCAGGGAAATTCTATCACATTTGTTCAATTTACGTCGCTCATATTTCAGATAGCGTATTGGGCTAAGCGGCATCTCAAAGCGCCTGAAATGCCGAGTAAAATGCACTATTATACGTCTAGGGTAGTGCAAACAGAGACCCGATTAGATCATTTTGTATTATAGTTAATTTAAGAATTCAGCAAAATTCTATCACATCTGTTCAATTTACGTCGCTCCTATTTAAGATAGCGTACTGCGCTAGGCGGCATCTTAAAGCGCGTGGAAAGGCGAGTAAAATGCACTATTAAACTTCTATGATAGGGCAATCAGGGACCCGATCAGATCATTTTATATTTTGGTTAATATAAGATTTAAGGGAAATTCTATCACATTTGTTCAATTTACGTCGCTCCTATTTCAGATAGCGTATTGCGCTAAGCGGCATCTCAAAGCGCATGAAATGGCGAATAAAATGCACTATTAAACTTCTAGGCTAGGGCGAACAGAGACCCGATTAGATCATTTTATATTATGGTTAATATAAGAATTCAGCGTAATTCTATCACATTTGTTCAACTAACGTCGCTCCTATTTCAGATAGCGTACTGGGCTAGGCGGCATCTTAAAGCGCATGAAATGGCGAGTACAATGCACTATTAAACTTCTAGGGTAAGGCAAACAGAGACCCGATTAGATCATTTTATATTATAGTTAATTTAAGAATTCAGCGAAATTCTATCACATTTGTTCAATTTACGTCTCTCCTATTTCAGATAGCGTATTGGGCTACGCGGCATCTTAAAGCGCGTGGAATGGCGAGTAAAATGCACTACTAATCTTCTATGATAGGGCAATCAGAGACCCGATTAGATCATTTTATATTTTGATTAATATAAGATTTCAGGGAAATTCTATCACATTTGTTCAATTTACGTCGCTCCTATTTCAGATAGCGTACTGGTCTAAGCCGGATCTCAAAGCGCATGAAATAGCGACTAAAATGCACTATTAAACTTCTACGGTAGGGCAAACAGAGACCCGATTAGATCATTTTACATTAAGGTTAACATAAGAATTCAGCAAAATTCTATCACATTTGTTCAATTTACGTCGTTCCTATTTCAGATAGCATACTGGGCTAGGCGGCATCTTAAAGCGCGTGGAATGGCTAGTAAAATGCACTACTAAACTTCTATGATAGGGCAATCAGAGACCCGATTAGATCATTTTATATTTTGGTTAATATAAGTATTGAGCGAAATTCTATCACATTTGTTCAATTTACGTCGCTCCTATTTCAGATAGCGTATTGGGCTAAGCGGCATCTCAAAGCGTATGAAATGACGAGTAAAATGCACTATTAAACTTCTAGGGTAGGGCGAACAGAGACCCGATCAGATCATTTTACATTAAGGTTAATGTAAGTATTCAGGGAAATTCTATCAGATTTGTTCAATTTACGTCGCTCCTATTTCAGATAGCGTACTGGGCTAGGCGGCATCTTAAAGCGCGTGGAATGGCGAGTAAAATGCACCACTAAACTTCTATGATAGGGCAATCAGAGACCCGATTAGATCATTTTATATTTTGTTTAATATAAGATTTCAGGGAAATTCTATCACATTTGTTCAATTTACGTCGCTCCTATTTCAGATAGCGTATTAGGCTACGAGGCATCTCAAAGTGCATGAAATGGCGAATAAAATGCACTATTAAACTTGCAGGCTAGGGCGAACAGAGACCCGATTAGATCATTTTACATTATGGTTAATAAAAGAATTCAGCGAAATTCTATCACATTTGTTCAACTTACGTCGCTCCTATTTCAGATAGCGTATTGGGCTAGGCGGCATCTCAAAGCGCATGAAATGGCGAGTAAAATACACTATTAAGCTTCTAGGGTAGGGCAAACAGAGACCCGATTAGATCATTTTACATTAAAGTTAACATAAGAATTCAGCAAAATTCTATCACATTTGTTCAATTTACGTCGTTCCTATTTCAGATAGCATACTGGGCTAGACGGCATCTTAAAGCGCGTGGAATGGCTAGTAAAATGCACTACTAAGCTTCTATGATAGGGCAATCAGAGACCCGATTAGATCATTTTATATTTTGTTCAATATAAGATTTCAGGGAAATTCTATCACATTTGTTCAATTTACGTCGCTCCTATTTCAGACAGCGTATTGGGCTACGCGGCATCTCAAAGCGCATGAAATTGCGAATACAATGCACTGTTAAACTTCTAGGCCAGGGCGAACAGAGACACGATTAGATCATTTTACATTATCGTTAATAAAAGAATTCAGCGAAATTCTATCACATTTGTTCAATTTACATCGCTCCTATTTCAGATAGCGTATTGGGCTAAGCGGCATCTCAAAGCGCATGAAATGACGAGTAAAATGCACTATTAAACTTCTAGGGTAGGGCAAACAGAGACCCGATTAGATAATTTCATATTATAGTTAATTTAAGCATTCAGCGAAATTCTATCACATTTGTTCAATTTACGTCGCTCCTATTACAGATTGCGTATTGGGCTAAGCGTCATCTCAAAGCGCATGAAATGGCGAGTGAAATGCACTATCAAACTTCTAGGATAATTCAAACAGAGCCCCGATTAGATCATTTTATATTACGGTTAATATAAGAATTCATCGTAATTCTATCACATTTGTTCAACTTACGTCGCTCCTATTTCAGATAGCGTACTGGGCTACGCGGCATCTCAAAGCGCATGAAATGGCGAATACAATGCACTATTAAACTTCTAAGCTAGGGCGAACAGAGACCCGATTAGATCATTTTACATCATGGTTAATAAAAGAATTCAGCGAAATTCTATCACATTTGTTCAATTTACGTCGCTCCTATTTCAGATAGCGTATTGGGCTAAGCGGCATCTCAAAGCGCATGAAATGGCGAATGAAATGCACTATCAAACTTCTAGGATAATTCAAACAGAGACCCGATTAGATCATTTTATATTACTGTTAATATAAGAATTCAGCGAAATTCTATCACATTTGTTCAATTTACGTCTCTCCTATTTCAGATAGCGTATTGGGCTACGCGGCATCACAAAGCGCATGAAATGACGAGTAAAATGCACGATTAAACTTCTAGGGTAGGGCGAACAGAGCCCGAACAGATCATTTTCCATTAAGGTTAATATAAGAATTCAGGGAAATCTATCACATTTGTTCTATTTACGTCGCTCCTATTTCAGATAGCGTACTGGGCTAGGCGGCATCTTAAAGCGCATGAAATGACGAGTGAAATGCACTATTAAACTTCTAGGGTAGGGCGAACAGATACTCGATTAGATCATTTTATATTACGGTTAATATAAGAATTCAGCGTAATTCTATCACATTTGTTCAACTTACGTCGCTCCTATTTCAGATAGCGTACTGGGCTAGACGGCATCTTAAAGCGCGTGGAAGGGCAAGTAAAATGCACTACGAAACTTCTATGATAGGGCAATCAGAGACCCGATTAGATCATTTTATATTTTGTTTAATAGAAGATTTCAAGGAAATTCTATCACATTTGTTCAATTCACATCGTTCCTATTTCAGATAGCGTATTGGGCTAAGCGGCATCTCAAAGCGCATGAAATGACGAGTAGAATGCACTATTAAACTTTTAGGGTAGGGCAAACAGAGACCCGATTAGATAATTTTATATTATAGTTAATTTAAGAATTCAGCGAAATTCTATCACATTTGTTCAATTTACGTCGCTCCTATTTCAGATAGCGTATTGGGCAATGCGGCATCTCAAAGCGTATGAAATGGCGAATAAAATGCACTATTAAACTTCTAGGGTAGGGCAAGCAGAGACTCGATTAGATCATTTTATATTATGGTTAATTTAAGAATTCAACAAAATTCTATCACATTCGTTCAACTTACGTCGCTCATATGTCAGATAGCGTACTGGGCTAGGCGGCATCTTAAAGCGCGTGGAATGGCGAGTAAAATGCACTACTAATCTTCTATGATAGGGCAATCAGAGACCCGATTAGATCATTTTATATTTTGTTTAATATAAGATTTCAGGGAAATTCTATCACATTTGTTCAACTAACGTCGCTCCTATTTCAGATAGCGTACTGGGCTAGGCGGCATCTTAAAGCGCATGAAATGGCGAGTACAATGCACTATTAAACTTCTAGGGTAAGGCAAACAGAGACCCGATCAGATCATTTTATATTACGGTTAATATAAGAATTCAGCGTAATTCTATCATATTTGTTCAATTTACGTCGCTCCTATTTCAGATGCGTATTGGGCTAAGCGGCATCTCAAAGGGCATGAAATGGCGAGTAAAATGCACTATTAAACTTCTAGGGTAGGGCAAGCAGAGACCCGATTAGATCATTTTATATTATGGTTAATTTAAGAATTCAGCCAAATTCTGTCACATTTGTTCAATTTACGTCGCTCCTATTTCAGATACCGTACTGGGCTAGGCGGAATCTTAAAGCGCGTGGACTGGCGAGTAATATGCACAATTAAACTTCTATGATAGGGCAATCAGAGACCCGATTAGATCATTTTATATTTTGGTTAATATAAGAATTCAGCGAAACACTATCACAATTGTTCTATTTACGTCGCTCCTATTTCAGATAGCGTATTGGGCTAAGCGGCATCTCAAAGCGCATGAAATGGCGAGTGAAAAGCACTATCACACTTCTAGGGTAGGGCGAACAGAGACCCGATTAGATCATTTTACATTAAGGTTAATATAAGTATTCAGGGAAATCCTATCACATTTGTTCAAATTACGTCGCTCCTATTTCAGATAGCGTATTGGGCTAAGCGGCATCTCAAAGCGCATGAAATGGCGAGTGAAATGCACTATTACACTTCTAGGGTAGGGCGAACAGAGACCCGATTAGATCATTTTACATTAAGGTTAATATAAGTATTCCGGGGTATTCTATCACATTTGTTCAATTTACGTCGCTCCTATTTCAGATAGCGTATTGGGCTAAGCTGCTTCTTAAAGCGCATGAAATGGCGATTAAAATGCACTGTTAAACTTCTAGGGTAGGGCAAACAGAGACCCGATTAGATCATTTTATATTATGGTTAATTTAAGAATTCAGCCAAATTCTATCACATTTGTTCAATTTACGTCGCTCCTATTTCAGATAGCGTATTGGGCTAAGCGGCACCTCAAAGCGCATGAAATGCCGAGTAAAATGCACAATTAAACTTCTAGGGTAAGGCAAACAGAGACCCGATTAGATCATTTTATAATACGGTTAATATAAGAATTCAGGGAAATTCTATCACGTTTGTTCAATTTATGTCGCTCCTATTTCAGGTAGCCTATTGGGCTAAGCGGCATCTCAAAGCGCATGAAATGGCGATTAAAATGCACTGTTAAACTTCCAGGGTAGGGCAAACAGAGACCCGATTAGATCATTTCATATTATGGTTTATTTAAGAATTCAGAAAAATTCTATCACATTTGTTCAATTTACGTCGCTCCTATTTCAGATAGCTTATTGGGCTAAGCGGCATCTCAAAGCGCATGAAATGACGAGTGAAAGGCACTATTAAACTTCTAGGGTAGGGCGAACAGAGAACCGATTAGATCATTTTACATTAAGGTTAATATAAGAATTCAGGGAAATTCTTTCACGTTTGTTCAATTTACGTCGCTCCTATTTCAGATAGCGTATTGGGCTGAGCGCCATCTCAAAGCGCATGAAATGGCGAGTAAAATGCACAGTGAAACTTCTAGGGTAGGGCAAACACAGACCCGATTAGATCATTTTATATTATGGTTAATTTAAGAATTCAGCCAAATTCTATCACATTTGTTCAATTTACGTCGCTCCTATTTCAGATAGCTTATTGGGCTAAGAGGCATCTCAAACCGCATGAAATGACGAGTGAAATGCACTATTAAACTTCTAGGATAAGGCAAACAGAGACCCGATTAGATCATTTTATATTACGGTTAATATAAGAATTCAGCGTAAATCTATCACATTTGTTCAATTTACGTCGCTGATGTTTCCGATAGCGTATTGGTCTAAGCGGCATCTCAAAGCGCAAGACATGGCGAGTAAAATGCACTATTAAACTTCTAGGGTAGGGCAAACAGAGTCCCGATAAGACCATTTTATATTATGGTTAATTTAAGAATTCAGCGAAACTCTGTCACATTTGTTCAATTTATGTCGCTCCTATTTCAGATCGCGTATTGGGCTAAGCGGCATCTCAATCCTCATGAAATGGCGAGTAAAATGCACTGTTAAACTTCTAGGGTAGGGCAAACAAAGACCCGATAGGATCATTTTATATTACGGTTAATATAAGAATTCAGCGTAATTCTGTCACATTTGTTCAATTTACGTCGCCCCTATTTCAGATAGCGTATTGGGCTAAGCGGCATCTCGAAGCGCATGAAATGACGAGAGAAATGCAGTATTAAACTCCTTGGGTAGGGCGAACAGAGACCCGATTACATCATTTTATATTATGGTTAATTTAAGAATTCAGCACAATTCTATCACATTTGTTCAATTTACGTCACTCCCATTTCAGATAGCGTACTGGGCTCCGCGGCATCTTAAGGCGCGTGGAATGGCGAGTAAAATGCACTTTTAAACTTCTATGATAGGGCAATCAGAGACCCGATTAGATCGTTTTATATTTTGGTTAATATAAGAATTCAGCGAAATTCTCTCACATTTGGTCAATTTACGTCGCCGATATTTCAGATAGCGTATTGGGCTAAGCGGCATCTCAAAGCGCAAGAAATGGCGAGTAAAATGCACTATTAAACTTCTAGGGTAGGGCAAACAGAGACCCGATTAGATCATTTTATATTATGGTTAATTTAAGAATTCAGCGATATTCTATGACGTTTGTTCAATTTACGTCGCTCCTATTGCAGATAGCGTATTGGGCTAAGCGGCATTTCAAAGCGCATGAAATGGCGAGTAAAATGCACTATTAAACTTCTAGGATAAGGCAAACGGAGACCCGATTAGACCATTTTATATTATGGTTAATATAAGAATTCAGCGTTATTCTATCACATTTGTTCAACTTACGTCGCTCCTATTTCAGATAGCGTACTGGGCTAGGCGGCATCTTAAAGCGCGTGGAATGGCGAGCAAAATGCACTCTTAAACTTCTATGATAGGGCAATCAGAGACCCGATTAGATCATTTTATATTTTGGTCAATATAAGTATTCAGCGAAATTCTATCACGTTTGTTCAATTTACGTCGCCCCTATTTCAGGTAGCGTATTCGGCTAAGCGGCATCTCAAAGCGCATGAAATGACGAATAAAATGCACTATTATGCGTCTACGCTAGGGCGAACGGAGACCCGATTAGATCATTTAACATTATGGTAAATAAAAGAATTCAGCGAAATTCTATCACATTTGTTCAATTTACGTCGCTCCTATTTCAGATAGCGTACTGGGCTAGGCGGCATCTCAAAGCGCATGAAATGGCGAGTAAAATGCACTATTAAACTTCTAGGGTAGGGCAAACAGAGACGCGATTAGGTCATTTCATATTATGGTTAATTTAACAATTCTGCGAAATTCTATCACATTTGTTCAATTTACGTCGTTCCTATTTCAGATAGCATACTGGGCTGGGCGGCATCTTAAAGCGCGTGGAATGGCGAGTAAAAAGCACTATTAAACTTCTAGGGTACGGCGAACAAAGACCCGATTAGACCATTTTACATTAAGGTTAATATAAGAATTCAGGGAAATTCTATCACATTTGTTCAACATACGTCGCTCATATTTCAGATAGTGTACTGGGCTAAGCGGCATCTTAAAGTGCGTGGAAGCGCGAGTAAAATGCACTACTAAACTTCTATGATAGAGCAATCAGAGTCCCGTTTAGATCATTTTATATTTTGTTTAATATAAGATTTCAGGGAAATTCTATCACATTTGTTCAATTTACGTCGCTCCTATGTCAGATAGCGTATTGGGCTAAGCGGCATCTCAAAGCGCATGAAATGGCGAGTGAAATGCACTATAAGACTTCTATGGTAGGGCGAACAGAGAGCCGATTACATCATTTTATATTATTGTTAATTTAAGAATTCGGCAAAATTCTATCACATTTGTTCAATTTACGTCGCTCCTATTTCAGATAGCGTATTGGGCTAAGCGGCATCTCAAAGCGCATGAAATGGCGAGTAAAATGCACTATTAAACTCCTAGGGTAGGGCAATCAGAGACCCGATTAGATCATTTTATATTATGGTTAATTTAAGAATTCAGCAAAATTCTATCACATTTGTTCAATTTACGTCGTTCCTATTTCAGATAGCATACTGGTCTGGGCGGCATCTTAAAGCGCGTGGAATGGCGAGTAAAGCGCACTATTAAACTTCTAGGGTAGGGCGAACAAAGACCCGATTAGATCATTTTACATTAAGGTTAATATAAGAATTCAGGGAAATTCTATCACATTTGTTCAACCTACGTCGCTCATATTTCAGATAGTGTACTGGGCTAGGCGGCATCTTAAAGTGGGTGGAAGCGCGAGTAAAATGCACTACTAAACTTCTATGATAGAGCAATCAGAGTCCCGGTTAGATAATTTTATATTTTGTTTAATATAAGATTTCAGGGAAATTCTATCACATTTGTTCAATTTACGTCGCTCCTATTTCAGATAGCGTATTGGGCTAAGCGGCATCTCAAAGCGCATGAAATGACGAGAGAAACGCACTATTAAACTTCTTGGGTAGGGCGAACAGAGACCCGATTACATCATTTTATGTTATGGTTAATTTAAGAATTCGCGCAAAATTCTATCACATTTGTACAACTTACGTCGCTCCTATTTCAGATAGGGTACTGGGCTAGGCGGCACCTTAAAGCGCGTGGAATGGCGAGTAAAATGCACTATTAAACTTCTATGATAGGGCAATCAGAGACCCGATTAGATCATTTTATATTTTGGTAAATATAAGAATTCAGCGAAATTCTATCACGTTTGTTCAATTTACGTCGCTCCTATTTCAGATAGCTTATTGGGCTAAGCGGCATCACAAAGCGCATGAAATGACGAGTGAAATGCACTTTTAAACTTCTAGGGTAGGGCAAACAGAGACCCGATTAGATCATTTTATATTATGGTTAACTTAAGAATTCAGCAAAATTTTATCACATTTGTTCAATTTACGTCGCTCCTATTTCAGATAGCGTACTGGGCAAGGCGGCATCTTAAACTGCGTGGAATGGCGAGTAAAATGCACTATTAAACTTCTATGATAGGGCAATCAGAGACCCGACTAGATCATTTTATATTACGGTTAATATAAGAATTCAGCGTAATTCTGTCACACTTGTTCAACTTACGTGGCTCCTATTTCAGATAGCGTACTGGGCTAGGCGGCAACTTAAAGCGCCTGGAATGGCGAGTAAAATGCACTTTTAAACTTATATGATAGGGCAATCAGAGATCCGATTAGATCATTTTATATTATGGTTAATTTAAGAATTCAGCGAAATCCTATCACATTTGTTCAATTTACGTCGCACCTATTTCAGATAGCGTACTGGGATAGGCGGCATCTTAAAGCGCGTGGAAGGGCGAGTAAAATGCACTACTAAACTTCTATGATAGGGCAATCAGAGTCCCGATTAGATCATTTTATATTTTGTTTACTATAAGATTTCAGGGAAATTCTATCACATTTGTTCAATTTACGTCGCTCCTATTTCAGATAGCGTATTGGGCTAAGCGGCATCTCAAAGCGTATGAAATGACGAGTAAAATGCACTATTAAACTTCTAGGGTAGGGCGAACAGAGACCCGATCAGATCATTTTACATTAAGGTTAATGTAAGAATTCAGGGAAATTCTATCAGATTTGTTCAATTTACGTCGCTCCTATTTCAGATAGCGTACTGGGCTAGGCGGCATCTTAAAGCGCGTGGAATGGCGAGTAAAATGCACCACTAAACTTCTATGAAGGGCAATCAGAGACCCGATTAGATCATTTTATATTTTGTTTAATATAAGATTTCAGGGAAATTCTATCACATTTGTTCAATTTACGTCGCTCCTATTTCAGATAGCGTATTAGGCTACGAGGCATCTCAAAGTGCATGAAATGGCGAATAAAATGCACTATTAAACTTGTAGGCTAGGGCGAACAGAGACCCGATTAGATCATTTTACATTATGGTTAATAAAAGAATTCAGCGAAATTCTATCACATTTGTTCAACTTACGTCGCTCCTATTTCAGATAGCGTATTGGGCTAGGCGGCATCTCAAAGCGCATGAAATGGCGTGTAAAATACACTATTAAGCTTCTAGGGTAGGGCAAACAGAGACCCGATTAGATCATTTTACATTAAAGTTAACATAAGAATTCAGCAAAATTCTATCACATTTGTTCAATTTACGTCGTTCCTATTTCAGATAGCATACTGGGCTAGACGGCATCTTAAAGCGCGTGGAATGGCTAGTAAAATGCACTACTAAGCTTCTATGATAGGGCAATCAGAGACTCGATTAGATCATTTTATATTTTGTTCAATATAAGATTTCAGGGAAATTCTATCACATTTGTTCAATTTACGTCGCTCCTATTTCAGACAGCGTATTGGGCTACGCGGCATCTCAAAGCGCATGAAATTGCGAATACAATGCACTGTTAAACTTCTAGGCCAGGGCGAACAGAGACCCGATTAGATCATTTTACATTATCGTTAATAAAAGAATTCAGCGAAATTCTATCACATTTGTTCAATTTACATCGCTCCTATTTCAGATAGCGTATTGGGCTAAGCGGCATCTCAAAGCGCATGAAATGACGAGTAAAATGCACTATTAAACTTCTAGGGTAGGGCAAACAGAGACCCGATTAGATAATTTCATATTATAGTTAATTTAAGAATTCAGCGAAATTCTATCACATTTGTTCAATTTGCGTCGCTCCTATTACAGATTGCGTATTGGGCTAAGCGTCATCTCAAAGCGCATGAAATGGCGAGTGAAATGCACTATCAAACTTCTAGGATAATTCAAACAGAGACCCGATTAGATCATTTTATATTACTGTTAATATAAGAATTCAGCGAAATTCTATCACATTTGTTCAATTTACGTCTCTCCTATTTCAGATAGCGTATTGGGCTACGCGGCATCACAAAGCGCATGAAATGACGAGTAAAATGCACGATTAAACTTCTAGGGTAGGGCGAACAGAGCCCGAACAGATCATTTTCCATTAAGGTTAATATAAGAATTCAGGGAAATCTATCACATTTGTTCTATTTACGTCGCTCCTATTTCAGACAGCGTACTGGGCTAGGCGGCATCTTAAAGCGCATGAAATGACGAGTGAAATGCACTATTAAACTTCTAGGGTAGGGCGAACAGAGACTCGATTAGATCATTTTACATTATGGTTAATAAAAGAATTCAGCGAAATTCTATCACATTTGTTCAATTTACATCGTTCCTATTTCAGATAGCGTATTGGGCTAAGCGGCATCTCAAAGCGCATGAAATGACGAGTAGAATGCACTATTAAACTTTTAGGGTAGGGCAAACAGAGACCCGATTAGATAATTTTATATTATAGTTAATTTAAGAATTCAACGAAATTCTATCACATTTGTTCAATTTACGTCGCTCCTATTTCAGATAGCATACTGGGCTAGGCGGCATCTTAAAGCGCGTGGAATGGCGAGTAAAATGCACCACTAAACTTCTATGATAGGGCAATCAGAGACCCGATTAGATCATTTTATATTTTGTTTAATATAAGATTTCAGGGAAATTCTATCACATTTGTTCAACTTACGTCGCTCCTATTTCAGATAGCGTATTGGGCTAGGCGGCATCTCAAAGCGCATGAAATGGCGAGTAAAATACACTATTAAGCTTCTAGGGTAGGGCAAACAGAGACCCGATTAGATCATTTTACATTAAAGTTAACATAAGAATTCAGCAAAATTCTATCACATTTGTTCAATTTACGTCGTTCCTATTTCAGATAGCATACTGGGCTAGACGGCATCTTAAAGCGCGTGGAATGGCTAGTAAAATGCACTACTAAGCTTCTATGATAGGGCAATCAGAGACCCGATTAGATCATTTTATATTTTGTTCAATATAAGATTTCAGGGAAATTCTATCACATTTGTTCAATTTACGTCGCTCCTATTTCAGACAGCGTATTGGGCTAATCGGCATCTCAAAGCGCATGAATTGGCGAATAAAATGCACTACTAAACTTCTAGGCCAGGACTAACAGAGACCCGATTAGATCATTTTACATTATGGTTAATAAAAGAATTCAGCGAAATTCTATCACATTTGTTCAATTTACATCGTTCCTATTTCAGATAGCGTATTGGGCTAAGCGGCATCTCAAAGCGCATGAAATGACGAGTAGAATGCACTATTAAACTTTTAGGGTAGGGCAAACAGAGACCCGATTAGATAATTTTATATTATAGTTAATTTATGAATTCAGCGAAATTCTATCACATTTGTTCAATTTACGTCGCTCCTATTTCAGATAGCGTATTGGGCAAAGCGGCATCTCAAAGCGTATGAAATGGCGAATAAAATGCACTATTAAACTTCTAGGGTAGGGCAAGCAGAGACTCGATTAGATCATTTTATATTATGGTTAATTTAAGAATTCAACAAAATTCTATCACATTCGTTCAACTTACGTCGCTCATATGTCAGATAGCGTACTGGGCTAGGCGGCATCTTAAAGCGCGTGGAATGGCGAGTAAAATGCACTACTAATCTTCTATGATAGGGCAATCAGAGACCCGATTAGATCATTTTATATTTTGTTTAATATAAGATTTCAGGGAAATTCTATCACATTTGTTCAATTTACGTCGCTCCTATTTCAGATAGCGTATTGCGCTAAGCGGCATCTCAAAGCGCATGAAATGGCGAATAAAATGCACTATTAAACTTCTAGGCTAGGGCGAACAGAGACCCGATTAGATCATTTTACAGTATGGTTAATAAAAGTATTCAGCGAAATTCTAACACATTTGTTCAATTTACATCGCTCCTATTTCAGATAGCGTATTGGGCAACGCGGCATCTCAAAGCGCATGAAATGGCGAGTACAATACACTATTAAACTTCTAGGGTAAGGCAAACAGACACCCGATTAGATCATTTTATATTATAGTTAATTTAAGAATTCAGCGAAATTCTATCACATTTGTTCAATTTACGTCTCTCCTATTTCAGATAGCGTATTGGGCTACGCGGCATCTCAAAGCGCATGAAATGGCGAGTAAAATGCACTATTAAACATCTAGGGTAAGGCAAACAGAGACCCGATTAGATCATTTTATATTATGGTTAATATAAGAATTCTGCGTAATTCTATCACATTTGTTCAACTAACGTCGCTCCTATTTCAGATAGCGTACTGGGCTAGGCGGCATCTTAAAGCGCGTGGAATGGCGAGTAAAATGCACCACTA
This sequence comes from Macropis europaea, assembly GCA_916610135.2. Taxonomy (NCBI): domain Eukaryota; kingdom Metazoa; phylum Arthropoda; class Insecta; order Hymenoptera; family Melittidae; genus Macropis; species Macropis europaea. Next base: position 66,698 of record CAKAJE020001347.1, read on the forward strand.
AACTTCTATGATAGGTCAATCAGAGCCCCAATTAGATCATTTTATATTTTGTTTAATATAAGATTTCAGGGAAATTCTATCACATTTGTTCAACTTACGTCGCTCCTATTTCAGATAGCGTATTGGGCTAGGCGGCATCTCAAAGCGCACGAAATGGCGAGTAAAATACACTATTAAACTTCTAGGCTAGGGCGAACAGAGACCCGATTAGATCATTTTACAGTATGGTTAATAAAAGTATTCAGCGAAATTCTAACACATTTGTTCAATTTACATCGCTCCTATTTCAGATAGCGTATTGGGCAACGCGGCATCTCAAAGCGCATGAAATGGCGAATAAAATGCACTATTAAACTTGTAGGCTAGGGCGAACAGAGACCCGATTAGATCATTTTACATTATGGTTAATAAAAGAATTCAGCGAAATTCTATCACATTTGTTCAACTTACGTCGCTCCTATTTCAGATAGCGTATTGGGCTAGGCGGCATCTCAAAGCGCATGAAATGGCGAGTAAAATACACTATTAAGCTTCTAGGGTAGGGCAAACAGAGACCCGATTAGATCATTTTACATTAAAGTTAACATAAGAATTCAGCAAAATTCTATAACATTTGTTCAATTTACGTCGTTCCTATTTCAAATAGCATACTGGGCTAGGCGGCATCTTAAAGCGCGTGGAATGGCGAGTAAAATGCACCACTAAACTTCTATGATAGGGCAATCAGAGACCCGATTAGATCATTTTATATTTTGTTTAATATAAGATTTCAGGGAAATTCTATCACATTTGTTCAACTTACGTCGCTCCTATTTCAGATAGCGTATTGGGCTAGGCGGCATCTCAAAGCGCATGAAATGGCGAGTAAAATACACTATTAAACTTCTAGGCTAGGGCGCACAGAGACCCGATTAGATCATTTTACATTAAGGTTAATATAAGAATTCACGGAAATTCTATCACATTTGTTCAATTTACGTCGCTCCTATTTCAGATAGCGTATTGGGCTATGCGGCATCTCAAAGCACATGCAATGCCGAGTAAAATGCACTATTAGACTTCTATGGTAGGGCGAACAGAGACCCGATTGGATCATTTTACATTAAGGTTAATATAAGAATTCACGGGAATTCTATCACATTTGTTCAATTTACGTCGCTCCTATTCCAGATAGCGTATTGGGCTAAGCGGCATCTCAAAGCGCATGAAATGGCGAGTAAAATGCGCTATTAAACTTCTAGGATAAGGCAAACAGAGACCCGATTAGATCATTTTATATTACGGTTAATATAAGAATTCAGCGTAATTCTATCACATTTGTTCAAGTTACGTCGCTCCTATTTCAGATAGCGTATTGGGCTAAGCGGCATCGCAAAGCGCATGAAATGGCGAGTGAAATGCACCATTAGACTTCTATGGTAGGGCGAACAGAGACCCGAGCAGATCATTTTACATTATGGTTAATAAAAGAATTCAGCGAAATTCTATCACATTTGTTCAACTTACGTCGCTCCTATTTCAGATAGCGTATTGGGCTAAGCGGCATCTAAAAGCGCATGAAATGGCGAATAAAATGCACTATTAAACTTCTAGGATAGGGCGAACAGAGACCCGATTAGATCATTTTATATTATGGTTAATATAAGATTTCAGGGAGATTCTATCACATCTGTTCAATTTACGTCGCTCCTATTTCCGATAGCGTATTCGGCTAAGCGGCATCTCAAAGCGCATAAAATGGCGAATAAAATGCACTATTAAACTACTAGGCTAGGGCGAACAGAGACCCGATTAGATCATTTTACATTAATGTTAATACAAGGATTCACGGAAATTCTATCACATTTGTTCAATTTACGTCGCTCCTATTTCAGATAGCGTATTCGGCTAAGCGGCATCTCAAAGCACATGCAATGCCGAGTAAAATGCACTATTAGACTTCTATGGTAGGGCGAACAGAGACCCGATTAGATCATTTTACATTAAGGTTAATATAAGTATTCAGCGAGATTCTATCACACTTGTTCAATTTGCGTCGCTTCTATTTCAGACAGCGTACTGGGCTAGGCGGCATCTTAAAGCGCGTGGAATGGCGAGTAAAATGCACTATTAACCTTCTATGATAGGGCAATCAGAGACTAGATTAGATCATTTTATATTACGGTTAATATAAGAATTCAGCGTAATTCTATCACATTTGTTCAAGTTACGTCGCTCCTATTCCAGATAGCGTATTGGGCTAAGCGGCATCTCAAAGCGCATGAAATGGCGAGTAAAATGCGCTATTAAACTTCTAGGATAAGGCAAACAGAGACCCGATTAGATCATTTTATATTATGGTTAATTTAAGAATTCAGCAAAATTCTTCACATTTGTTCAACTTACGTCGCTCCTATTTCAGATAGCGTACTGGGCTAGGCGGCACCTTAAAGCGCGTGGAATGACGAGTAAAATGCACTACTAAACTTCTATGATAGGGCAATCAGAGACCCGATTAGATCATTTTATATTTTGTTTTATATAAGATTTCACGGAAATTCTATCACATTTGTTCAATTTACGTCGTTCCTATTTCAGATAGCGTATTGTGCTAAGCGGCATCTCAAAGCGCATGAAGTGGCAAGTAAAATGCACTTTTAAACTTCTATGGTAGGGCAATCAGAGACCCGATTAGATCATTTTATATTATAGTTAATTTAAGAATTCAGCGAGATTCTATCACATTTGTTCAATTTACGTCGCTCCTATTTCAGATAGCGTATTGGGCTATGCGGCATCTTAACGCGCTCGGAATGGCGAGTAAAATGCACTATTAAACTTCTATGCTAGGGCAATCAGAGACCCGATTAGATCATTTTATATTTTGGTTAATATAAGAATTCAGTGAAATTCTATCACATTTGTTCAATTTACGTCGCTCCTATTTCAGATAGCGTATTGGGCAAAGCGGCACCTCAAAGCGTATGAAGTGGCGAATAAAATGCACTATTAAAGTTCTAGACTCGGACGGACAGAGATCCGATTAGATCATTTTACATTATGGTTAATAAAAGAATTCAGCGAAATTCTATCACATTTGTTCAACTTATATCGCTCCAATTTCAGATCGCGTATTAGGCTAAGCGGCATCTCAAAGCGCATGAAATGACGAGTAAAATGCACTATTAAAGTTCTAGGGTAGGGCGAACAGAGACCCGATTAGATCATTTTACATTAAGGTTAATATAAGTATTCAGCGAGATTCTATCACACTTGTTCAATTTGCGTCGCTTCTATTTCAGATAGCGTACTGGGCTAGGCGGCATCTTAAAGCGCGTGGAATGGCGAGTGAAATGCACTATTAACCTTCTATGATAGGGCAATCAGAGACTAGATTAGATCATTTTATACTTTGGTTAATATAAGAATTCAGCGAAATTCTATCACATTTGTTCAATTTACGTCGCTCCTATTTCAGATAGCGTATTGGGCTAAGCGGCATCTCAAAGCGCATGAAATGACGAGTGAAATGCACTATTCAACTTCTAGGGTAGGGCAAACAGGGACCCGATTAGATCATTTTATATTATGGTTAATTTAAGAATTCAGTGAAATTGTATCACATTTGTTCAATTTACGTCGTTCCTATTTCAGATAGCGTCCTAGGCTAAGCGGCATCTAAAAGCGCATGAAATGGCGAATAAAATGCACTATTAAACTTCTAGGCTAGGGCGAACAGAGACCCGATTAGATCATTTTATATTATGGTTAAGATAAGATTTCAGGGAGATTCTATCACATCTGTTCAATTTACGTCGCTCCTATTTGAGATAGCGTATTCGGCTAAGCGGCATCTCAAAGCGCATAAAATGGCGAATAAAATGCACTATTAAACTACTAGGCTAGGGCGAACAGAGACCCGATTAGATCATTTTATATTTTGGTTAATATAAGAATTCTGCGAAATTCTATCACATTTGTTCAATTTACGTCGCTCCTATTTCAGATAGCGTATTGGGCTAAGCGGCATCTCAAAGCGCATGAAATGACGAGTGAAATGCACTATTCAACTTCTAGGGTAGGGCAAACAGGGACCCGATTAGATCATTTTATATTATGGTTAATTTAAGAATTCAGCGAAATTCTATCACATTTGTTCAATTTACGTCGTTCCTATTTCAGATAGCGTATTGTGCTAAGCGGCATCTCAAAGCGCATGAAATGGCAAGTAAAATGCACTATTAAACTTCTAGGGTAGGGCAATCAGTGACCCGATTAGATCATTTTATATTATAGTTAATTTAAGAATTCAGCGAAATTCTATCACATTTGTTCAATTTACGTCGCTCCTATTTCAGATAGCGTATTGGGCTATGCGGCATCTTAACCCGCTCGGAATGGCGAGTAAAATGCACTATTAAACTTCTATGCTAGGGCAATCAGAGACCCGATTAGATCATTTTATATTATGGTTAATATAAGAATTCAGCAAAATTCTATCACATTCGTTCAATTTAGGTCGCTCCTATTTCAGATAGCGTATTGGGCTAAGCGGCATCTCAAAGCGCATGAAATGGCGAGTAAAATGCACTATTAAACTTCTACGGTAGGGCAAACAGAGACCCGATTAGATCATTTTATATTATGGTTAATTTAAGAATTCAGTGAAATTCTATCACATTCGTTCAATTTAGGTCGCTCCTATTTCAGATAGCGTATTGGGCTAAGCGGCATCTCAAAGCGCATGAAATGGCGAGTGAAATGCACTATAAGACTTCTATGGTAGGGCTAACAGAGACCCGATTAGATCATTTTATATTTTGGTTAATATAAGAATTCAGTGAAATTCTATCACATTTGTTCAATTTACGTCGCTCCTATTTCAAATAGCGTTTTGGGCTCAGCGGCATCTCAAAGCGCATGAAATGGCCAGCAAAATGCACTATTAAACTTCTAGGGTAGGGCAAAGAGAGACCCGATTAGATCATTTTATATTATGGTTAATATAAGATTTCAGGGAGATTCTATCACATCTGTTCAATTTACGTCGCTCCTATTTCCGATAGCGTATTCGGCTAAGCGGCATCTCAAAGCGCATAAAATGGCGAATAAAATGCACTATTAAACTACTAGGCTAGGGCGAACAGAGACCCGATTAGATCATTTTATATTATGGTTAATATAAGATTTCAGGGAGATTCTATCACATCTGTTCAATTTACGTCGCTCCTATTTCAGATAGCGTATTCGGCTAAGCGGCATCTCAAAGCGCATAAAATGGCGAATAAAAGGCACTATTAAACTACTAGGCTAGGGCGAATAGAGACTCGATTAGATCATTTTATATTTTGGTTAATATAAGAATTCTGCGAAATTCTATCACATTTGTTCAATTTACGTCGCTCCTATTTCAGATAGCTTATTGGGCTTAGCGGCATCTCAATCCGCATGAAATGACGAGTATAATGCACTATTAAACTTCTAGGATAAGGCAAACAGAGACCCGATTAGATCATTTTACATTAAGGTTAATATAAGAATTCAACGAAATTCTATCACATTTGTTCAATTTACGTCGCTTCTATTACAGATAGCTTATTGGGCTTAGCGGCATCTCAAAGCGCATGAAATGACGAGTGAAATGCACTATTAAACTTCTAGGGTAGGGCAAACAGAGACCCGATTAGACCATTTTATATTATGGTTAATTTAAGAATTCAGCAAAATTCTATCACATTTGTTCAATTTACGTCGCTCCTATTCCAGATAGCGTATTGGGCTAAGCGGCATCTCAAAGCGCATGAAATGGCGAGTATAATGCACTATTAAACTTCTAGGATAAGGTAAACAGAGACCCGATTAGATCATTTTACATTAAGGTTAATATAAGAATTCAACGAAATTCTATCACATTTGTTCAATTTACGTCGCTCCTATTTCAGATAGCGTATTCGGCTAAGCGGCATCTCGAAGCGCATGCAATGGCGAATAAAATGCACTATTAAACTTCTAGGCTAGGGCAAACAGAGACCCGATTAGATCATTTTACATTATGGTTAATAAAAGAATTCAGCGAAATTCTATCACATTTGTTCAACTTACGTCGCTCCTATTTCAGATAGCGCATTGGGCTATGCGGCATCTCAAAGCGCATGCAATTACGAGTGAAATGCACTATTAAACTTCTAGGGTAGGGCGAACAGAGACCCGATTAGATCATTTTACATTAAGGGTAATATAAGAATTCAGCGAAATTCGATCACATTTGTTCAATTTACGTCTTTGATATTTCAGATACCGTATTCGGCTAAGCGGCATCTGAAAGCGCATGAATTGGCGAGTAAAACGCACTATTAAACTTCTAGGGTAGGGCAAACAGAGACCCGATTAGATCAGTTTATATTATGGTTAATTTAAGAATTCAGCAAAATTCTATCACATTTGTTCAATTTACGTCGTTCCTATTTCAGATAACGTACTGGGCTAGGCGGCATCTTAAAGCGCGTGGAATGGCGAGTGAAATGCACTATTAAACTTCTATGATAAGGCAATCAGAGACCCGATTAGATCATTTTATATTTTGGTTAATACAAGAATTCAGCGAAATTCTATCACATTTGTTCAATTACGTCGCTCCTATTCCAGATAGCGTATTGGGCTAAGCGGGATCTCAAAGCGCATGAAATGGCGAGTAAAATGCGCTATTAAACTTCTAGGATAAGGCAAACAGAGACCCGATTAGATCGTTTTATATTACGGTTAATATAAGAATTCAGCGTAATTCTATCACATTTGTTCAAGTTACGTCGCTCCTATTTCAGATAGCGTACTGGGCTAGGCGGCATCTTAAAGCGCGTGGAATGGCGAGTAAAGTGCACTACTAATCTTCTATGATAGGGCAATCAGAGACCCGATTAGATCATTTTATATTTTGATTAATATAAGATTTCAGGGAAATTCTATCACATTTGTTCAATTTACGTCGCTCCTATTTCAGATGGCGAATTGGGCTAAGCGGGATCTCAAAGCGCATGAAATGGCGAGTGAAATGCACCATTAGGCTTCTATGGTAGGGCGAACAGAGACCCGATTAGATCATTTTACATTAATGTTAATACAAGGATTCACGGAAATTCTATCACATTTGTTCAATTTACGTCGCTCCTATTTCAGATAGCGTATTCGGCTAAGCGGCATCTCGAAGCGCATGCAATGGCGAATAAAATGCACTATTAAACTTCTAGGCTAGGGCAAACAGAGACCCGATTAGATCATTTTACATTATGGTTAATAAAAGAATTCAGCGAAATTCTATCACATTTGTTCAACTTACGTCGCTCCTATTTCAGATAGCGCATTGGGCTATGCGGCATCTCAAAGCGCATGCAATTACGAGTGAAATGCACTATTAAACTTCTAGGGTAGGGCGAACAGAGACCCGATTAGATCATTTTACATTAAGGGTAATATAAGAATTCAGCGAAATTCGACCACATTTGTTCAATTTACGTCTTTGATATTTCAGATACCGTATTGGGCTAAGCGGCATCTGAAAACGCATGAATTGGCGAGTAAAACGCACTATTAAACTTCTAGGGTAGGGCAAACAGAGACCCGATTAGATCAGTTTATATTATGGTTAATTTAAGAATTCAGCAAAATTCTATCACATTTGTTCAATTTCCGTCGTTCCTATTTCAGATAACGTACTGGGCTAGGCGGCATCTTAAAGCGCGTGGAATGGCGAGTGAAATGCACTATTAAACTTCTATGATAAGGCAATCAGAGACCCGATTAGATCATTTTATATTTTGGTTAATACAAGAATTCAGCGAAATTCTATCACATTTGTTCAATTTACGTCGCTCCTATTTCAGATAGCTAATTGCGCTATGCGGCATCTCAACGCGCATGCAATTACGAGTGAAATGCACTATTAAACTTCTAGGGTAGGGCGAACAGAGACCCGATTAGATCATTTTACATTAAGGTTAATATAAGAATTCAGCGAAATTCTATCACATTTGTTCAATTTACGTCGCTCCTATTCAGATGGCTTATTGGGCTTAGCGGCATCTCAAAGCGCATGAAATGACGAGTGAAATGCACTATTAAACTTCTAGGGAAGGTCAAACAGAGACCCGATTAGATCATTTTACATTATGGTTAATAAAAGAATTCAACGAAATTCTATCACATGTGTTCAACTTACGTCCTTCCTATTTCAGATAGCGTATTGGGATAAGCGGCATCTCAAAGCGTATGAAATGGCGAATAAAGTGCACTATGAAAGTTCTAGGGTAGGGCAAACAGAGACCCGAGTAGATCACTTTATATTATGGTTAATTTAAGAAGTCAGCAAAATTCTATCACATTTGTTCAATTTACGTCGTTCCTATTTCAGATAGCGTATTGGTCTAAGCGGCATCTCAAAGCGCATGGAATGACGAGTGAAAGGCACTATTGAACTTCTAGGGTAGGGCGAACAGAGAACCGATTAGATCATTTTACATTATGGTTAATATAAGAATTCAGGGAAATTCTATCACATTTGTTCAATTTACGTCGTTCCTATTTCAGATAGCGTATTGGGCTAAGCGGCATCTCAAAGCGCATGAAATGGCGAGTAAAATGCACGATTAAACTTCTAGGCTAGGGCGAACAGAGACCCGATTACATCATTTTACATTTTGTTTAATATAAGGTTTCAGGGAAATTCTATCACATTTGTTCAATTTACGTCGCTCCTATTTCAGATAGCTTATTGGGCAAAGCGGCATCTCATAGCGCATGAAATGATGCGTGAACTGCACTGTTAAACTTCTATGATAGGGCAATCAGAGACCCGACTAGATCATTTTATATTATGGATAATTTAAGAATTCAGCGAAACTCTATCACATTTGTTCAATTTATGGCGCTCCTATTTCAGATAGCGTACTGGGCTAGGCGGCACCTTAAAGCGCGCGGAATGGCGAGTAAAATGCACTATTAAACTTCTATGATAGGGCAATCAGAGACCCGATTAGATCATTTTATATTTTGGTTAATATAAGAATTCAGCGAAATTCTATCACATTTGTTCAATTTACGTCGCTCCTATTTCAGATAGCGTATTGGGCTAAGCGGCATCTCAAAGCGCATGAAATGACGAGTGAAATGCAATACTAAACTTCTAGGATAAGGCAAACAGAGACCCGATTAGATCATTTTATATTTTGTTTAATATAAGATTTCAGGGAAATTCTATCACATTTGTTCAATTTACGTCGCTCCTATTTCAGATAGCGTATTGGGCTAAGCGGCATCTCAAAGCACATGAAATGTCGAGTGAAATGCGCTATTAGACTTCTATGGTAGGGCGAACAGAGACCCGATTAGATCATTTTATATTATGGTTAATTTAAAACGTCAGCAAAATTTTATCACATTCGTCCAATTTACGTCGCTCCTATTTCAGATAGCGCACTGGGCTAGGCGGCATCTTAAAGCGCGTGGAATGGCGAGTAAAATGCACTATTAAACTTCTATGATAGGGCAATCAGAGACCCGATTGGATCATTTTATATTATGGTTGATTTAAGAATTCAGCGTAATTCTATCACATTTGTTCAAGTTACGTCGCTCCTATTTCAGATAGCGTACTGGGCTATGCGGCATCTTAAAGCGCGTGGAATGGCGAGTAAAATGCACTATTAAACTTCTATGATAGGGCAATAAGAGACCCGATTAGATCATTTTATATTATAGTTAATTTAAGAATTCAGCGAAATTCTATCACATTTGTTCAATTTACGTTGCTGATATTTCAGATAGCGTATTGGGCTATGCGGCATCTCAAAGCGCATGAAATGGCGAATAAAATGCACTATTAAACTTCTAGGGTATGGCAGACAGAGACCCGATTTGATCATTTTATATTATGGTTAATTTGAGAATTCAACGAAATTCTATCACACTTGTTCAATTTACGTCGTTCCTATTTCAGATAGCGTACTGGGCTAGGCGGCATCTTAAAGCGCGTGGAATGGCGAGTAAAATACCCTATGAAACTTCTATGATAGGGCAATAAGAGACCCGATTAGATCATTTTATATTTTGGTTAATATAAGGATTCAGCGAAATTCTATCACATTTGTTCAATTTACGTCGCTCCTATTTCAGATAGCGTATTGGGCTACGCGGCATCTCAAAGCGCATGAAATGGCGAGTACAATGCACTATTAAACTTCTAGGGTAAGGCAAACAGAGACCCGGTTAGATCATTTTCTATTACGGTTAATATAAGAATTCAGCGTAATTCTATCACATTTGTTCAACTTATGTCGCTCCTATTTCAGGTAGCGTACTGGGCTAGACGGCATCTTAAAGCGCGTGGAATGGCGAGTAAAATGCTCTACTAAACTTCCATGATAGGGCAATCAGAGCCCCAATTAGATCATTTTATATTTTGTTCAATATAAGATTTCAGGGAAATTCTATCACATTTGTTCAATTTACGTCGCTCCTATTTCAGATAGCGTATTGGGCTAAGCGGCATCTCAAAGCGCATGAAATGGCGAATAAAATGCACCATTAAACTTCTAGGCTAGGGCGAACGGAGACCCGATTAGATCATTTTACATTATGGTCAATATATGTATTCAGCGAAATTCTATCACATTTGTTCAATTTACATCGCGCCTATTTCAGATAGCGTATTGGGCTAAGCGGCATCTCAAAGCGTATGAAATGGCGAATAAAATGCACTATTAAAGTTCTATGATAGGGCGAACAGCGACCCGATTAGATCATTTTACGTTAAGGTTAATATAAGAATTCAGCGAAATTCTATCACATTTGTTCAATTTACATCGCTCATATTTCAGATAGCGTATTGGGGTAAGCGGCACCTCAAAGCGCATGAAATGGCGAGTAAAATGCACTATTAAACTTCTAGGGTAGGGCAAGCAGGGACCCGGTTAGATCATTTTATATTACGGTTAATAAAAGAATTAAGAGTAATTCTATCACATTTGTTAAACTTACGTCGCTCGTATTTCAGATAGCGTACTGGGCTAGGCGGCATCTTAAAGCGCGCGGAAGGGCGAGTAAAATGCACTATTAAACGTCTAGGCTAGGACGAACAGAGACCCGATTAGATCATTTTACATTCTGGTTAATAAAATAATTCAGCGAAATTCTATCACATTTGTTCAACTTTCGTCGCTCCTATTTCAGATAGCGTATTGAGCTAAGCGGCATGTCGAAGCGCATGAAATGGCGAGTATAATGCACTATTAAACTTCTAGGATAAGGCAAACAGATACCCGAATAGATCATTTTATATTACGGTTAATATAAGAATGCAGCGTAATTCTATCACATTTGTTCAAGTTACGTCGCTCCTATTTCAGATAGCGTACTGGGCTAGGCGGCATCTTAAAGCGCGTGGAATGGCGAGTAAAATGCACTACTAATCTTCTATGATAGGGCGATCAGAGACCCGACTAAATCATTTTATATTTTGTTTAATATAAGATTTCAGGGAAATTCTATCACATTTGTTCAATTTACGTCGCTCCTATTTCAGATAGCGTATTCGGCTAAGCGGCATCTCGAAGCGCATGCAATGGCGAATAAAATGCACTATTAAACTTCTAGGCTAGGGCAAACAGAGACCCGATTAGATCATTTTACATTATGGTTAATAAAAGAATTCAGCGAAATTCTATCACATTTGTTCAACTTACGTCGCTCCTATTTCAGATAGCGCATTGGGCTATGCGGCATCTCAAAGCGCATGCAATTACGAGTGAAATGCACTATTAAACTTCTAGGGTAGGGCGAACAGAGACCCGATTAGATCATTTTACATTAAGGGTAATATAAGAATTCAGCGAAATTCGATCACATTTGTTCAATTTACGTCTTTGATATTTCAGATACCGTCTTGGGCTAAGCGGCATCTGAAAGCGCATGAATTGGCGAGTAAAACGCACTATTAAACTTCTAGGGTAGGGCAAACAGAGACCCGATTAGATCAGTTTATATTATGGTTAATTTAAGAATTCAGCAAAATTCTATCACATTTGTTCAATTTACGTCGTTCCTATTTCAGATAACGTACTGGGCTAGGCGGCATCTTAAAGCGCGTGGAATGGCGAGTGAAATGCACTATTAAACTTCTATGATAAGGCAATCAGAGACCCGATTAGATCATTTTATATTTTGGTTAATACAAGAATTCAGCGAAATTCTATCACATTTGTTCAATTACGTCGCTCCTATTCCAGATAGCGTATTGGGCTAAGCGGGATCTCAAAGCGCATGAAATGGCGAGTAAAATGCGCTATTAAACTTCTAGGATAAGGCAAACAGAGACCCGATTAGATCGTTTTATATTACGGTTAATATAAGAATTCAGCGTAATTCTATCACATTTGTTCAAGTTACGTCGCTCCTATTTCAGATAGCGTACTGGGCTAGGCGGCATCTTAAAGCGCGTGGAATGGCGAGTAAAGTGCACTACTAATCTTCTATGATAGGGCAATCAGAGACCCGATTAGATCATTTTATATTTTGATTAATATAAGATTTCAGGGAAATTCTGTCACATTTGTTCAATTTACGTCGCTCCTATTTCAGATGGCGAATTGGGCTAAGCGGGATCTCAAAGCGCATGAAATGGCGAGTGAAATGCACCATTAGGCTTCTATGGTAGGGCGAACAGAGACCCGATTAGATCATTTTACATTAATGTTAATACAAGGATTCACGGAAATTCTATCACATTTGTTCAATTTACGTCGCTCCTATTTCAGATAGCGTATTCGGCTAAGCGGCATCTCGAAGCGCATGCAATGGCGAATAAAATGCACTATTAAACTTCTAGGCTAGGGCAAACAGAGACCCGATTAGATCATTTTACATTATGGTTAATAAAAGAATTCAGCGAAATTCTATCACATTTGTTCAACTTACGTCGCTCCTATTTCAGATAGCGCATTGGGCTATGCGGCATCTCAAAGCGCATGCAATTACGAATGAAATGCACTATTAAACTTCTAGGGTAGGGCGAACAGAGACCCGATTAGATCATTTTACATTAAGGGTAATATAAGAATTCAGCGAAATTCGACCACATTTGTTCAATTTACGTCTTTGATATTTTAGATACCGTATTGGGCTAAGCGGCATCTGAAAACGCATGAATTGGCGAGTAAAACGCACTATTAAACTTCTAGGGTAGGGCAAACAGAGACCCGATTAGATCAGTTTATATTATGGTTAATTTAAGAATTCAGCAAAATTCTATCACATTTGTTCAATTTCCGTCGTTCCTATTTCAGATAACGTACTGGGCTAGGCGGCATCTTAAAGCGCGTGGAATGGCGAGTGAAATGCACTATTAAACTTCTATGATAAGGCAATCAGAGACCCGATTAGATCATTTTATATTTTGGTTAATACAAGAATTCAGCGAAATTCTATCACATTTGTTCAATTTACGTCGCTCCTATTTCAGATAGCTAATTGCGCTATGCGGCATCTCAACGCGCATGCAATTACGAGTGAAATGCACTATTAAACTTCTAGGGTAGGGCGAACAGAGACCCGATTAGATCATTTTACATTAAGGTTAATATAAGAATTCAGCGAAATTCTATCACATTTGTTCAATTTACGTCGCTCCTATTCAGATGGCTTATTGGGCTTAGCGGCATCTCAAAGCGCATGAAATGACGAGTGAAATGCACTATTAAACTTCTAGGGAAGGTCAAACAGAGACCCGATTAGATCATTTTACATTATGGTTAATAAAAGAATTCAACGAAATTCTATCACATTTGTTCAACTTACGTCCTTCCTATTTCAGATAGCGTATTGGGATAAGCGGCATCTCAAAGCGTATGAAATGGCGAATAAAGTGCACTATGAAAGTTCTAGGGTAGGGCAAACAGAGACCCGAGTAGATCACTTTATATTATGGTTAATTTAAGAAGTCAGCAAAATTCTATCACATTTGTTCAATTTACGTCGTTCCTATTTCAGATAGCGTATTGGTCTAAGCGGCATCTCAAAGCGCATGGAATGACGAGTGAAAGGCACTATTGAACTTCTAGGGTAGGGCGAACAGAGAACCGATTAGATCATTTTACATTAAGGTTAATATAAGAATTCAGCGAAATTCTATCACATTTGTTCAATTTACGTCGCTCCTATTCAGATGGCTTATTGGGCTTAGCGGCATCTCAAAGCGCATGAAATGACGAGTGAAATGCACTATTAAACTTCTAGGGAAGGTCAAACAGAGACCCGATTAGATCATTTTACATTATGGTTAATAAAAGAATTCAACGAAATTCTATCACATTTGTTCAACTTACGTCCTTCCTATTTCAGATAGCGTATTGGGATAAGCGGCATCTCAAAGCGTATGAAATGGCGAATAAAGTGCACTATGAAACTTCTAGGGTAGGGCAAACAGAGACCCGAGTAGATCACTTTATATTATGTTTAATTTAAGAAGTCAGCAAAATTCTATCACATTTGTTCAATTTACGTCGTTCCTATTTCAGATAGCGTATTGGTCTAAGCGGCATCTCAAAGCGCATGGAATGACGAGTGAAAGGCACTATTGAACTTCTAGGGTAGGGCGAACAGAGAACCGATTAGATCATTTTACATTATGGTTAATATAAGAATTCAGGGAAATTCTATCACATTTGTTCAATTTACGTCGTTCCTATTTCAGATAGCGTATTGGGCTAAGCGGCATCTCAAAGCGCATGAAATGGCGAGTAAAATGCACGATTAAACTTCTAGGCTAGGGCGAACAGAGACCCGATTACATCATTTTACATTTTGTTTAATATAAGGTTTCAGGGAAATTCTATCACATTTGTTCAATTTACGTCGCTCCTATTCAGATGGCTTATTGGGCTTAGCGGCATCTCAAAGCGTATGAAATGGCGAATAAAGTGCACTATGAAACTTCTAGGGTAGGGCAAACAGAGACCCGAGTAGATCACTTTATATTATGTTTAATTTAAGAAGTCAGCAAAATTCTATCACATTTGTTCAATTTACGTCGTTCCTATTTCAGATAGCGTATTGGGCTAAGCGGCATCTCAAAGCGCATGGAATGACGAGTGAAAGGCACTATTGAACTTCTAGGGTAGGGCGAACAGAGACCCGATTAGATCATTTTACATTAAGGTTAATATAAGAATTCAGCGAAATTCTATCACATTTGTTCAATTTACGTCGCTCCTATTCAGATGGCTTATTGGGCTTAGCGGCATCTCAAAGCGCATGAAATGACGAGTGAAATGCACTATTAAACTTCTAGGGAAGGTCAAACAGAGACCCGATTAGATCATTTTACATTATGGTTAATAAAAGAATTCAACGAAATTCTATCACATTTGTTCAACTTACGTCCTTCCTATTTCAGATAGCGTATTGGGATAAGCGGCATCTCAAAGCGTATGAAATGGCGAATAAAGTGCACTATGAAAGTTCTAGGGTAGGGCAAACAGAGACCCGAGTAGATCACTTTATATTATGGTTAATTTAAGAAGTCAGCAAAATTCTATCACATTTGTTCAATTTACGTCGTTCCTATTTCAGATAGCGTATTGGTCTAAGCGGCATCTCAAAGCGCATGGAATGACGAGTGAAAGGCACTATTGAACTTCTAGGGTAGGGCGAACAGAGAACCGATTAGATCATTTTACATTAAGGTTAATATAAGAATTCAGGGAAATTCTATCACATTTGTTCAATTTACGTCGTTCCTATTTCAGATAGCGTATTGGGCTAAGCGGCATCTGAAAACGCATGAATTGGCGAGTAAAACGCACTATTAAACTTCTAGGGTAGGGCAAACAGAGACCCGATTAGATCAGTTTATATTATGGTTAATTTAAGAATTCAGCAAAATTCTATCACATTTGTTCAATTTACGTCGTTCCTATTTCAGATAACGTACTGGGCTAGGCGGCATCTTAAAGCGCGTGGAATGGCGAGTGAAATGCACTATTAAACTTCTATGATAAGGCAATCAGAGACCCGATTAGATCATTTTATATTTTGGTTAATACAAGAATTCAGCGAAATTCTATCACATTTGTTCAATTTACGTCGCTCCTATTTCAGATAGCTAATTGCGCTATGCGGCATCTCAACGCGCATGCAATTACGAGTGAAATGCACTATTAAACTTCTAGGGTAGGGCGAACAGAGACCCGATTAGATCATTTTACATTAAGGTTAATATAAGAATTCAGCGAAATTCTATCACATTTGTTCAATTTACGTCGCTCCTATTCAGATGGCTTATTGGGCTTAGCGGCATCTCAAAGCGCATGAAATGACGAGTGAAATGCACTATTAAACTTCTAGGGAAGGTCAAACAGAGACCCGATTAGATCATTTTACATTATGGTTAATAAAAGAATTCAACGAAATTCTATCACATTTGTTCAACTTACGTCCTTCCTATTTCAGATAGCGTATTGGGATAAGCGGCATCTCAAAGCGTATGAAATGGCGAATAAAGTGCACTATGAAACTTCTAGGGTAGGGCAAACAGAGACCCGAGTAGATCACTTTATATTATGTTTAATTTAAGAAGTCAGCAAAATTCTATCACATTTGTTCAATTTACGTCGTTCCTATTTCAGATAGCGTATTGGTCTAAGCGGCATCTCAAAGCGCATGGAATGACGAGTGAAAGGCACTATTAAACTTCTAGGGTAGGGCGAACAGAGAACCGATTAGATCATTTTACATTATGGTTAATATAAGAATTCAGCGAAATTCTATCACATTTGTTCAATTTACGTCGTTCCTATTTCAGATAGCGTATTGGGCTAAGCGGCATCTCAAAGCGCATGAAATGGCGAGTAAAATGCACGATTAAACTTCTAGGCTAGGGCGAACAGAGACCCGATTACATCATTTTACATTTTGTTTAATATAAGGTTTCAGGGAAATTCTATCACATTTGTTCAATTTACGTCGCTCCTATTTCAGATAGCTTATTGGGCAAAGCGGCATCTCATAGCGCATGAAATGATGCGTGAACTGCACTGTTAAACTTCTATGATAGGGCAATCAGAGACCCGACTAGATCATTTTATATTATGGATAATTTAAGAATTCAGCGAAACTCTATCACATTTGTTCAATTTACGGCGCTCCTATTTCAGATAGCGTACTGGGCTAGGCGGCACCTTAAAGCGCGCGGAATGGCGAGTAAAATGCACTATTAAACTTCTATGATAGGGCAATCAGAGACCCGATTATATCATTTTATATTTTGGTTAATATAAGAATTCAGCGAAATTCTATCACATTTGTTCAATTTACGTCGCTCCTATTTCAGATAGCGTATTGGGCTAAGCGGCATCTCAAAGCGCATGAAATGACGAGTGAAATGCAATACTAAACTTCTAGGATAAGGCAAACAGAGACCCGATTAGATCATTTTATATTTTGTTTAATATAAGATTTCAGGGAAATTCTATCACATTTGTTCAATTTACGTCGCTCCTATTTCAGATAGCGTATTGGGCTAAGCTGCATCTCAAAGCACATGAAATGTCGAGTGAAATGCGCTATTAGACTTCTATGGTAGGGCGAACAGAGACCCGATTAGATCATTTTATATTATGGTTAATTTAAAACGTCAGCAAAATTTTATCACATTCGTCCAATTTACGTCGCTCCTATTTCAGATAGCGCACTGGGCTAGGCGGCATCTTAAAGCGCGTGGAATGGCGAGTAAAATGCACTATTAAACTTCTATGATAGGGCAATCAGAGACCCGATTGGATCATTTTATATTATGGTTGATTTAAGAATTCAGCGTAATTCTATCACATTTGTTCAAGTTACGTCGCTCCTATTTCAGATAGCGTACTGGGCTATGCGGCATCTTAAAGCGCGTGGAATGGCGAGTAAAATGCACTATTAAACTTCTATGATAGGGCAATAAGAGACCCGATTAGATCATTTTATATTATAGTTAATTTAAGAATTCAGCGAAATTCTATCACATTTGTTCAATTTACGTTGCTGATATTTCAGATAGCGTATTGGGCTATGCGGCATCTCAAAGCGCATGAAATGGCGAATAAAATGCACTATTAAACTTCTAGGGTATGGCAGACAGAGACCCGATTTGATCATTTTATATTATGGTTAATTTGAGAATTCAACGAAATTCTATCACACTTGTTCAATTTACGTCGTTCCTATTTCAGATAGCCTACTGGGCTAGGCGGCATCTTAAAGCGCGTGGAATGGCGAGTAAAATACCCTATGAAACTTCTATGATAGGGCAATAAGAGACCCGATTAGATCATTTTATATTTTGGTTAATATAAGGATTCAGCGAAATTCTATCACATTTGTTCAATTTACGTCGCTCCTATTTCAGATAGCGTATTGGGCTACGCGGCATCTCAAAGCGCATGAAATGGCGAGTACAATGCACTATTAAACTTCTAGGGTAAGGCAAACAGAGACCCGGTTAGATCATTTTATATTACGGTTAATATAAGAATTCAGCGTAATTCTATCACATTTGTTCAACTTATGTCGCTCCTATTTCAGGTAGCGTACTGGGCTAGACGGCATCTTAAAGCGCGTGGAAGGGCGAGTAAAATGCACTACTAAACTTCCATGATAGGGCAATCAGAGCCCCAATTAGATCATTTTATATTTTGTTCAATATAAGATTTCAGGGAAATTCTATCACATTTGTTCAATTTACGTCGCTCCTATTTCAGATAGCGTATTGGGCTAAGCGGCATCTCAAAGCGCATGAAATGGCGAATAAAATGCACCATTAAACTTCTAGGCTAGGGCGAACGGAGACCCGATTAGATCATTTTACATTATGGTCAATATATGTATTCAGCGAAATTCTATCACATTTGTTCAATTTACATCGCGCCTATTTCAGATAGCGTATTGGGCTAAGCGGCATCTCAAAGCGTATGAAATGGCGAATAAAATGCACTATTAAAGTTCTATGATAGGGCGAACAGCGACCCGATTAGATCATTTTACGTTAAGGTTAATATAAGAATTCAGCGAAATTCTATCACATTTGTTCAATTTACATCGCTCATATTTCAGATAGCGTATTGGGGTAAGCGGCACCTCAAAGCGCATGAAATGGCGAGTAAAATGCACTATTAAACTTCTAGGGTAGGGCAAGCAGGGACCCGGTTAGATCATTTTATATTACGGTTAATAAAAGAATTAAGAGTAATTCTATCACATTTGTTAAACTTACGTCGCTCGTATTTCAGATAGCGTACTGGGCTAGGCGGCATCTTAAAGCGCGCGGAAGGGCGAGTAAAATGCACTATTAAACTTCTAGACTAGGGCAAACAGAGACCCGATTAGATCATTTTACATTAAGGTTAATATAAGAATTCAGGGAAATTCTATCACGTTTGTTCAATTTACGTCGCTACTATTTCAGATAGCGTATTGGGCTAAGCGGCATCTCAAAGCGTATGAAATGACGAGTGAAAGGCACTATTAAACTTCTAGGGTAGGGCGAACAGAGAACCGATTAGATCATTTTACATTAAGGTTAATATAAGAATTCAGGGAAATTCTATCACGTTTGTTCAATTTACGTCGCTACTATTTCAGATAGCGTATTGGGCTAAGCGGCATCTCAAAGCGCATGAAATGACGAGTGAAGGGCACTATTAAACTTCTAGGGTAGGGCGAACAGAGAACCGATTAGATCATTTTACATTAAGGTTAATATAAGAATTCAGGGAAATCCTATCACGTTTGTTCAATTTACGTCGCTCCTATTTCGGATAGCGTATTGGGCTAAGCGGCATCTCAAATCGCATGAAATGGCGAGCAAAATGCACTGTTAAACTTCTAGGGTAGGGCAAACAGAGACCCGATTAGATCATTTCATATTATGGTTTATTTAAGAATTCAGCGTAATTCTATCAGATTTGTTCAATTTACGTCGCTGATATTTCAGATAGCGTATTGGGCTAAGCGGCATCTCAAAGCGCAAGAAATGGCGAGTAAAATGCACTATTAAACTTCTAGGGTAGGGCAAACAGAGACCCGATAAGATCATTTTATATTATGGTTAATTTAAGAATTCAGCGAAATTCTATCACATTTGTTCAATTTCCGTCGTTCCTATTTCAGATAACGTACTGGGCTAGGCGGCATCTTAAAGCGCGTGGAATGGCGAGTGAAATGCACTATTAAACTTCTATGATAAGGCAATCAGAGACCCGATTAGATCATTTTATATTTTGGTTAATACAAGAATTCAGCGAAATTCTATCACATTTGTTCAATTTACGTCGCTCCTATTTCAGATAGCTAATTGCGCTATGCGGCATCTCAACGCGCATGCAATTACGAGTGAAATGCACTATTAAACTTCTAGGGTAGGGCGAACAGAGACCCGATTAGATCATTTTACATTAAGGTTAATATAAGAATTCAGCGAAATTCTATCACATTTGTTCAATTTACGTCGCTCCTATTCAGATGGCTTATTGGGCTTAGCGGCATCTCAAAGCGCATGAAATGACGAGTGAAATGCACTATTAAACTTCTAGGGAAGGTCAAACAGAGACCCGATTAGATCATTTTACATTATGGTTAATAAAAGAATTCAACGAAATTCTATCACATTTGTTCAACTTACGTCCTTCCTATTTCAGATAGCGTATTGGGATAAGCGGCATCTCAAAGCGTATGAAATGGCGAATAAAGTGCACTATTAAAGTTCTAGGGTAGGGCAAACAGAGACCCGAGTAGATCACTTTATATTATGGTTAATTTAAGAAGTCAGCAAAATTCTATCACATTTGTTCAATTTACGTCGTTCCTATTTCAGATAGCGTATTGGTCTAAGCGGCATCTCAAAGCGCATGGAATGACGAGTGAAAGGCACTATTGAATTTCTAGGGTAGGGCGAACAGAGAACCGATTAGATCATTTTACATTAAGGTTAATATAAGAATTCAGGGAAATTCTATCACATTTGTTCAATTTACGTCGTTCCTATTTCAGATAGCGTATTGGGCTAAGCGGCATCTGAAAACGCATGAATTGGCGAGTAAAACGCACTATTAAACTTCTAGGGTAGGGCAAACAGAGACCCGATTAGATCAGTTTATATTATGGTTAATTTAAGAATTCAGCAAAATTCTATCACATTTGTTCAATTTCCGTCGTTCCTATTTCAGATAACGTACTGGGCTAGGCGGCATCTTAAAGCGCGTGGAATGGCGAGTGAAATGCACTATTAAACTTCTATGATAAGGCAATCAGAGACCCGATTAGATCATTTTATATTTTGGTTAATACAAGAATTCAGCGAAATTCTATCACATTTGTTCAATTTACGTCGCTCCTATTTCAGATAGCTAATTGCGCTATGCGGCATCTCAACGCGCATGCAATTACGAGTGAAATGCACTATTAAACTTCTAGGGTAGGGCGAACAGAGACCCGATTAGATCATTTTACATTAAGGTTAATATAAGAATTCAGCGAAATTCTATCACATTTGTTCAATTTACGTCGCTCCTATTCAGATGGCTTATTGGGCTTAGTGGCATCTCAAAGCGCATGAAATGACGAGTGAAATGCACTATTAAACTTCTAGGGAAGGTCAAACAGAGACCCGATTAGATCATTTTACATTATGGTTAATAAAAGAATTCAACGAAATTCTATCACATTTGTTCAACTTACGTCCTTCCTATTTCAGATAGCGTATTGGGATAAGCGGCATCTCAAAGCGTATGAAATGGCGAATAAAGTGCACTATGAAAGTTCTAGGGTAGGGCAAACAGAGACCCGAGTAGATCACTTTATATTATGGTTAATTTAAGAAGTCAGCAAAATTCTATCACATTTGTTCAATTTACGTCGTTCCTATTTCAGATAGCGTATTGGTCTAAGCGGCATCTCAAAGCGCATGGAATGACGAGTGAAAGGCACTATTAAACTTCTAGGGTAGGGCGAACAGAGAACCGATTAGATCATTTTACATTATGGTTAATATAAGAATTCAGGGAAATTCTATCACATTTGTTCAATTTACGTCGTTCCTATTTCAGATAGCGTATTGGGCTAAGCGGCATCTCAAAGCGCATGAAATGGCGAGTAAAATGCACGATTAAACTTCTAGGCTAGGGCGAACAGAGACCCGATTACATCATTTTACATTTTGTTTAATATAAGGTTTCAGGGAAATTCTATCACATTTGTTCAATTTACGTCGCTCCTATTTCAGATAGCTTATTGGGCAAAGCGGCATCTCATAGCGCATGAAATGATGCGTGAACTGCACTGTTAAACTTCTATGATAGGGCAATCAGAGACCCGACTAGATCATTTTATATTATGGATAATTTAAGAATTCAGCGAAACTCTATCACATTTGTTCAATTTACGGCGCTCCTATTTCAGATAGCGTACTGGGCTAGGCGGCACCTTAAAGCGCGCGGAATGGCGAGTAAAATGCACTATTAAACTTCTATGATAGGGCAATCAGAGACCCGATTAGATCATTTTATATTTTGGTTAATATAAGAATTCAGCGAAATTCTATCACATTTGTTCAATTTACGTCGCTCCTATTTCAGATAGCGTATTGGGCTAAGCGGCTTCTCAAAGCGCATGAAATGACGAGTGAAATGCAATACTAAACTTCTAGGATAAGGCAAACAGAGACCCGATTAGATCATTTTATATTTTGTTTAATATAAGATTTCAGGGAAATTCTATCACATTTGTTCAATTTACGTCGCTCCTATTTCAGATAGCGTATTGGGCTAAGCGGCATCTCAAAGCACATGAAATGTCGAGTGAAATGCGCTATTAGACTTCTATGGTAGGGCGAACAGATACCCGATTAGATCATTTTATATTATGGTTAATTTAAAACGTCAGCAAAATTTTATCACATTCGTCCAATTTACGTCGCTCCTATTTCAGATAGCGCACTGGGCTAGGCGGCATCTTAAAGCGCGTGGAATGGCGAGTAAAATGCACTATTAAACTTCTATGATAGGGCAATCAGAGACCCGATTGGATCATTTTATATTATGGTTGATTTAAGAATTCAGCGTAATTCTATCACATTTGTTCAAGTTACGTCGCTCCTATTTCAGATAGCGTACTGGGCTATGCGGCATCTTAAAGCGCGTGGAATGGCGAGTAAAATGCACTATTAAACTTCTATGATAGGGCAATAAGAGACCCGATTAGATCATTTTATATTATAGTTAATTTAAGAATTCAGCGAAATTCTATCACATTTGTTCAATTTACGTTGCTGATATTTCAGATAGCGTATTGGGCTATGCGGCATCTCAAAGCGCATGAAATGGCGAATAAAATGCACTATTAAACTTCTAGGGTATGGCAGACAGAGACCCGATTTGATCATTTTATATTATGGTTAATTTGAGAATTCAACGAAATTCTATCACACCTGTTCAATTTACGTCGTTCCTATTTCAGATAGCGTACTGGGCTAGGCGGCATCTTAAAGCGCGTGGAATGGCGAGTAAAATACCCTATGAAACTTCTATGATAGGGCAATAAGAGACCCGATTAGATCATTTTATATTTTGGTTAATATAAGGATTCAGCGAAATTCTATCACATTTGTTCAATTTACGTCGCTCCTATTTCAGATAGCGTATTGGGCTACGCGGCATCTCAAAGCGCATGAAATGGCGAGTAAAATGCACTATTAAACTTCTAGGGTAAGGCAATCAGAGCCCCAATTAGATCATTTTATATTTTGTTCAATATAAGATTTCAGGGAAATTCTATCACATTTGTTCAATTTACGTCGCTCCTATTTCAGATAGCGTATTGGGCTAAGCGGCATCTCAAAGCGCATGGAATGGCGAATAAAATGCACCATTAAACTTCTAGGCTAGGGCGAACGGAGACCCGATTAGATCATTTTACATTATGGTCAATATATGTATTCAGCGAAATTCTATCACATTTGTTCAATTTACATCGCGCCTATTTCAGATAGCGTATTGGGCTAAGCGGCATCTCAAAGCGTATGAAATGGCGAATAAAATGCACTATTAAAGTTCTATGATAGGGCGAACAGCGACCCGATTAGATCATTTTACGTTAAGGTTAATATAAGAATTCAGCGAAATTCTATCACATTTGTTCAATTTACATCGCTCATATTTCAGATAGCGTATTGGGGTAAGCGGCACCTCAAAGCGCATGAAATGGCGAGTAAAATGCACTATTAAACTTCGAGGGTAGGGCAAGCAGGGACCCGGTTAGATCATTTTATATTACGGTTAATAAAAGAATTAAGAGTAATTCTATCACATTTGTTAAACTTACGTCGCTCGTATTTCAGATAGCGTACTGGGCTAGGCGGCATCTTAAAGCGCGCGGAAGGGCGAGTAAAATGCACTATTAAACGTCTAGGCTAGGACGAACAGAGACCCGATTAGATCATTGTATATTATGGTTAATTTAAGAATTCAACGAAATTCTATCACATTTGTTCGATTTACGTCGCTCCTATTTCAGATAGCGTATTGGGCTAAGCGGCATCTCAAAGCGGATGAAATGGCGAGTAAAATGCACTATTAAACTTCTAGGGTAAGGCAAACAGAGACCCGATTAGATCATATTACATTATGGTTAATAAAAGAATTAAGAGTATTTCTATCACATTTGTTCAATTTACGTCGTTCCTATTTCAGATAGCGTACTGGGCTAGGCGGCATCTTAAAGCGCGTGGAATGGCGAGTAAAATGCACTATGAAACTACTATGATAGGGCAATAAGAGACCCGATTAGATCATTTTATATTTTGGTTAATATAAGGATTCAGCGAAATTCTATCACATTTGTTTAACTTACGCCGCTCCTGCTTGAGATAGCGTACTGGACTAGGCGGCAACTTAAAGCGCGTGGAATGGCGAGTAAAATGCAGTACTAAACTTCTATGATAGGGCAATCGGAGTCCCGATTAGATCATTTTATATTTTGTTTAATATAAGATTTCAGGGAAATTCTATCACATTTGTTCAATTTACGTCGCTCCTATTTCAGATAGCGTACTGGGCTAAGCGGCATCTCAAAGCGCATGAAATGTCGAATACAATGCACTATTAAACTTCTAGACTAGGGCAAACAGAGACCCGATTAGATCTTTTACATTAAGGTTAATATAAGAATTCAGGGAAATTCTATCACGTTTGTTCAATTTACGTCGCTACTATTTCAGATAGCGTATTGGGCTAAGCGGCATCTCAAAGCGCATGAAATGACGAGTGAAAGGCACTATTAAACTTCTAGGGTAGGGCGAACAGAGAACCGATTAGATCATTTTACATTAAGGTTAATATAAGTATTCAGGGAACTTCTATCACATTTGTTCAATTTACGTCGCTCCTATTTCAGACAGCTTATTGGGCTAAGCGGCATCTCAAAGCGCATGAAATGACGAGTAAAATGCACTGTTAAACTTCTAGGGTTGGGCAATCAGAGACCCGATTAGATCATTTTATATTATGGTTAATTTAAGAATTCAGCAAAATTCTATCACATTTGTTCAATTTACGTCGTTCCTATTTCAGATAGCATACTGGGCTAGGCGGCATCTTAAAGCGCGTGGAATGGCGAGTGAAATGCACTATTAATCTTCTATGATAGGGCAATCGGAGACCCGATTAGATCATTTTATATTATGGTTAATATAAGAATTCAGCGAAGTTCTATCACATTTGTTTAATTTACGTCGCTCCTATTTCAGATAGCGTATTGGGCTAAGCGGCATCTCAAAGCGCATGAAATGTCGAGTAAAATGCACTATTAAACTTCTAGGGTGGGGCAATCAGAGACCCGATTAGATCATTTTATATTTTGGTTAATATAAGAATTCAGCGAAATTCTATCACATTTGTTCAATTCACGTCGCTCCTATTTCAGATAGCGTATTGGGCTAAGCGGCAGCTCAAAGCGCATGAAATGGCGAGTAAAATGCACTATTAAACTTCTAGGGTAGGGCAATCAGAGACCCGATTAGATCATTTTATATTTTGGTTAATATAAGAATTCAGCGAAATTCTATCACATTTGTTCAATTTACGTCGCTCCTATTTCAGATAGCGTATTGGGCTAAGCGGCATCTCAAAGCACATGGAATGGCGAGTGAAATGCACTATGAAACTTCTAGGGTAGGGCGAACAGAGACCCGCATAGATCATTTTATATTACGGTTAATATAAGAATTCAGCGTAATTCTATCACATTTGTTCAACTAACGTCGCTCCTATTTCAGATAGCGTACTGCGCTAGGCGGCATCTTAAAGCGCGTGGGAGGGCGAGTACAATGCACTACTAAACTTCTATGACAGGGCAATCAGAGTTCCGAATAGATCATTTTATATTTTGGTTAATATAAGAATTCAGCGAAATTCTATCACATTTGTTCAATTTACGTCGCTCCTATTTCAGATAGCGTATTGGGCTAAGCGGCATCGCAAAGCGCATGAATTGACGAGTGAAATGCACTATTAAGCTTCTTGGGTAGGGCGAATGAAGACCCGATTAGATCATTTTACATTAAGGTTAATATACGAATTCAGCGAAATTCTATCACATTTGTTCAATTTACATCGCTCCTATTTCAGATAGCGACTTGTGCTAAGCGGCATTACAAAGCGCAAGAAATGGCGAGTAAAATGCACTATTAAACTTCTAGGGTAGGGCAAACAGAGACCCCATTAGATCATATTATATTATGGTTAATTTAAGAATTCAGCGAAATTCTATCACATTTGTTCAATTTACGTCGCTCCTATTTCAGATAGCGTATTGGGCTCTGCGGCATCTCAAAGCGCATGAAATGGCGAGTAAAATGCACTATTAAACTTCTAGGGTAGGGCAATCAGAGACCCGATTAGATCATTTTATATTTTGGTTAATAAATGAATTCATCGATATTCTATCACATTTGTTCAATTTACATCGCTCCTATTTCAGATAGCGTACTGGGCTAAGCGGCATCTCAAAGCGCAAGAAATGGCGAGTAAAATGCACTATTAAACTTCTAGGATAAGGCAAACAGAGACCCGATTAGATCATTTTATATTACGGTTAATATAAGAATTCAGCGTAATTCTGTGACATATGTCCAACTTACGTAGCTCCTATTTCAGATAGCGTGCTGGGCTAGGCGGCAACTTAAAGCGCGTGGAATGGCGAGTAAAATGCACTGTTAAACTTCTAGGGTGGGGCAATCAGAGACCCGATTAGATCATTTTATATTTTGGTTAATATAAGAATTCAGCGAAATTCTATCACATTTGTTCAATTTACATCGCTCCTATTTCAAATAGCGTATTGGGCTAAGCGGCATCTCCATGCGCATGAAATGGCGAGTAAAATGCACTATTAAACTTCTAGGATAAGGCAAATGGAGACCCGATTAGACCAGTTTATATTACGGTTAATATAAGAATTCAGCGTTATTCTATCACATTTGTTCAACTTACTTCGCTCCTATTTCAGATAGCGTACTCGGATAGGCGGCATCTTAAAGCACGTGGAAAGGCGAGTAAAATGCACCATTAAACTTCGAGGGTAATGCAAACAGAGACCCGATTAGATCATTTTATATTACGGTTAATATAAGATTTCAGGGAAATTCTATCACATTTGTTCAATTTACGTCGCTCCTATTTCAGATAGCTATTGCGCTAAGCGGCATCTCAAAGCGCATGAAATGGCGAGCAAAGTGCACTATTAAACTTCTAGGGTAGGGCAAACAGAGACCCGATTAGATAATTTTATATTACGGTTAATATAAGAATTCAGCGAAATTCTATCACAATTGTTCAATTTACGTCGCTCCTATTTCAGATAGCGTATTGGTCTAAGCGGCATCTCTAAGCGCATGAAATGGCGAGTAAAATGCACTATTAATCTTCTAGGGTAAGGCAAACAGAGACCCGATTAGATCATTTTATATCATATACGGTTAATATAAGAATTCAGCGTAAGTCTATCACATTTGTTCAATTTACGTCGCTCCTATTTCAGATAGCTCATTGGGCTAAGCGGCATCTCAAAGCGCATGAAATGACGAGTGAAATGCACTATTTAACTTCTAGGATAGGGCAAACAGAGACCGGATAAGATCATTTCATATTATGGTTAATTTAAGAATTCAGCGAAACTCTATCACATTTGTTCAACGTACGTCGCTCCTATTTCAGATAGCGTACTGGGCTGGGCGGCATCTTAAAGCGCGTGGAATGGCGGGTAAAATGCACTATTAAACTTCTATGATAGGGCTATCAGAGACCCGATTACATCATTTTATATTTTGGTTAATATGAGAATTCAGCGAAATTCTATCACATTTGTTCAACTGACGTCGCACCTATTTCAGATAGCGTATTGGGCTAAGCGGCATCTCAAAGCGCATGAAATGACGAGTGAAATGCACTATTAATCTTCAAGGGTAGGGCGAACAGTGACCCGATTAGAACATTTTACATTAAGGTTAATATAAGGATTCAGCGAAATTCTATCACATTTGTTCAATTTACGTCGCTCCTATTTCAGATAGCGTATTGGGCTACGCGGCATCTCAAAGCGCATGAAATGGCGAGTACAATGCACTATTAAACTTCTAGGGTAAGGCAAACAGAGACCCGGTTAGATCATTTTATATTACGGTTAATATAAGAATTCAGCGTAATTCTATCACATTTGTTCAACTTACGTCCTTCCTATTTCAGATAGCGTATTGGGATAAGCGGCATCTCAAAGCGTATGAAATGGCGAATAAAGTGCACTATGAAACTTCTAGGGTAGGGCAAACAGAGACCCGAGTAGATCACTTTATATTATGTTTAATTTAAGAAGTCAGCAAAATTCTATCACATTTGTTCAATTTACGTCGTTCCTATTTCAGATAGCGTATAGGTCTAAGCGGCATCTCAAAGCGCATGGAATGACGAGTGAAAGGCACTATTGAACTTCTAGGGTAGGGCGAACAGAGAACCGATTAGATCATTTTACATTATGGTTAATATAAGAATTCAGGGAAATTCTATCACATTTGTTCAATTTACGTCGTTCCTATTTCAGATAGCGTATTGGGCTAAGCGGCATCTCAAAGCGCATGAAATGGCGAGTAAAATGCACGATTAAACTTCTAGGCTAGGGCGAACAGAGACCCGATTACATCATTTTACATTTTGTTTAATATAAGGTTTCAGGGAAATTCTATCACATTTGTTCAATTTACGTCGCTCCTATTCAGATGGCTTATTGGGCTTAGCGGCATCTCAAAGCGTATGAAATGGCGAATAAAGTGCACTATGAAACTTCTAGGGTAGGGCAAACAGAGACCCGAGTAGATCACTTTATATTATGTTTAATTTAAGAAGTCAGCAAAATTCTATCACATTTGTTCAATTTACGTCGTTCCTATTTCAGATAGCGTATTGGTCTAAGCGGCATCTCAAAGCGCATGGAATGACGAGTGAAAGGCACTATTGAACTTCTAGGGTAGGGCGAACAGAGACCCGATTAGATCATTTTACATTAAGGTTAATATAAGAATTCAGCGAAATTCTATCACATTTGTTCAATTTACGTCGCTCCTATTCAGATGGCTTATTGGGCTTAGCGGCATCTCAAAGCGCATGAAATGACGAGTGAAATGCACTATTAAACTTCTAGGGAAGGTCAAACAGAGACCCGATTAGATCATTTTACATTATGGTTAATAAAAGAATTCAACGAAATTCTATCACATTTGTTCAACTTACGTCCTTCCTATTTCAGATAGCGTATTGGGATAAGCGGCATCTCAAAGCGTATGAAATGGCGAATAAAGTGCACTATGAAAGTTCTAGGGTAGGGCAAACAGAGACCCGAGTAGATCACTTTATATTATGGTTAATTTAAGAAGTCAGCAAAATTCTATCACATTTGTTCAATTTACGTCGTTCCTATTTCAGATAGCGTATTGGTCTAAGCGGCATCTCAAAGCGCATGGAATGACGAGTGAAAGGCACTATTGAACTTCTAGGGTAGGGCGAACAGAGAACCGATTAGATCATTTTACATTAAGGTTAATATAAGAATTCAGGGAAATTCTATCACATTGTTCAATTTACGTCGTTCCTATTTCAGATAGCGTATTGGGCTAAGCGGCATCTGAAAACGCATGAATTGGCGAGTAAAACGCACTATTAAACTTCTAGGGTAGGGCAAACAGAGACCCGATTAGATCAGTTTATATTATGGTTAATTTAAGAATTCAGCAAAATTCTATCACATTTGTTCAATTTACGTCGTTCCTATTTCAGATAACGTACTGGGCTAGGCGGCATCTTAAAGCGCGTGGAATGGCGAGTGAAATGCACTATTAAACTTCTATGATAAGGCAATCAGAGACCCGATTAGATCATTTTATATTTTGGTTAATACAAGAATTCAGCGAAATTCTATCACATTTGTTCAATTTACGTCGCTCCTATTTCAGATAGCTAATTGCGCTATGCGGCATCTCAACGCGCATGCAATTACGAGTGAAATGCACTATTAAACTTCTAGGGTAGGGCGAACAGAGACCCGATTAGATCATTTTACATTAAGGTTAATATAAGAATTCAGCGAAATTCTATCACATTTGTTCAATTTACGTCGCTCCTATTCAGATGGCTTATTGGGCTTAGCGGCATCTCAAAGCGCATGAAATGACGAGTGAAATGCACTATTAAACTTCTAGGGAAGGTCAAACAGAGACCCGATTAGATCATTTTACATTATGGTTAATAAAAGAATTCAACGAAATTCTATCACATTTGTTCAACTTACGTCCTTCCTATTTCAGATAGCGTATTGGGATAAGCGGCATCTCAAAGCGTATGAAATGGCGAATAAAGTGCACTATGAAACTTCTAGGGTAGGGCAAACAGAGACCCGAGTAGATCACTTTATATTATGTTTAATTTAAGAAGTCAGCAAAATTCTATCACATTTGTTCAATTTACGTCGTTCCTATTTCAGATAGCGTATTGGTCTAAGCGGCATCTCAAAGCGCATGGAATGACGAGTGAAAGGCACTATTAAACTTCTAGGGTAGGGCGAACAGAGAACCGATTAGATCATTTTACATTATGGTTAATATAAGAATTCAGGGAAATTCTATCACATTTGTTCAATTTACGTCGTTCCTATTTCAGATAGCGTATTGGGCTAAGCGGCATCTCAAAGCGCATGAAATGGCGAGTAAAATGCACGATTAAACTTCTAGGCTAGGGCGAACAGAGACCCGATTACATCATTTTACATTTTGTTTAATATAAGGTTTCAGGGAAATTCTATCACATTTGTTCAATTTACGTCGCTCCTATTTCAGATAGCTTATTGGGCAAAGCGGCATCTCATAGCGCATGAAATGATGCGTGAACTGCACTGTTAAACTTCTATGATAGGGCAATCAGAGACCCGACTAGATCATTTTATATTATGGATAATTTAAGAATTCAGCGAAACTCTATCACATTTGTTCAATTTACGGCGCTCCTATTTCAGATAGCGTACTGGGCTAGGCGGCACCTTAAAGCGCGCGGAATGGCGAGTAAAATGCACTATTAAACTTCTATGATAGGGCAATCAGAGACCCGATTATATCATTTTATATTTTGGTTAATATAAGAATTCAGCGAAATTCTATCACATTTGTTCAATTTACGTCGCTCCTATTTCAGATAGCGTATTGGGCTAAGCGGCATCTCAAAGCGCATGAAATGACGAGTGAAATGCAATACTAAACTTCTAGGATAAGGCAAACAGAGACCCGATTAGATCATTTTATATTTTGTTTAATATAAGATTTCAGGGAAATTCTATCACATTTGTTCAATTTACGTCGCTCCTATTTCAGATAGCGTATTGGGCTAAGCTGCATCTCAAAGCACATGAAATGTCGAGTGAAATGCGCTATTAGACTTCTATGGTAGGGCGAACAGAGACCCGATTAGATCATTTTATATTATGGTTAATTTAAAACGTCAGCAAAATTTTATCACATTCGTCCAATTTACGTCGCTCCTATTTCAGATAGCGCACTGGGCTAGGCGGCATCTTAAAGCGCGTGGAATGGCGAGTAAAATGCACTATTAAACTTCTATGATAGGGCAATCAGAGACCCGATTGGATCATTTTATATTATGGTTGATTTAAGAATTCAGCGTAATTCTATCACATTTGTTCAAGTTACGTCGCTCCTATTTCAGATAGCGTACTGGGCTATGCGGCATCTTAAAGCGCGTGGAATGGCGAGTAAAATGCACTATTAAACTTCTATGATAGGGCAATAAGAGACCCGATTAGATCATTTTATATTATAGTTAATTTAAGAATTCAGCGAAATTCTATCACATTTGTTCAATTTACGTTGCTGATATTTCAGATAGCGTATTGGGCTATGCGGCATCTCAAAGCGCATGAAATGGCGAATAAAATGCACTATTAAACTTCTAGGGTATGGCAGACAGAGACCCGATTTGATCATTTTATATTATGGTTAATTTGAGAATTCAACGAAATTCTATCACACTTGTTCAATTTACGTCGTTCCTATTTCAGATAGCCTACTGGGCTAGGCGGCATCTTAAAGCGCGTGGAATGGCGAGTAAAATACCCTATGAAACTTCTATGATAGGGCAATAAGAGACCCGATTAGATCATTTTATATTTTGGTTAATATAAGGATTCAGCGAAATTCTATCACATTTGTTCAATTTACGTCGCTCCTATTTCAGATAGCGTATTGGGCTACGCGGCATCTCAAAGCGCATGAAATGGCGAGTACAATGCACTATTAAACTTCTAGGGTAAGGCAAACAGAGACCCGGTTAGATCATTTTATATTACGGTTAATATAAGAATTCAGCGTAATTCTATCACATTTGTTCAACTTATGTCGCTCCTATTTCAGGTAGCGTACTGGGCTAGACGGCATCTTAAAGCGCGTGGAATGGCGAGTAAAATGCTCTACTAAACTTCCATGATAGGGCAATCAGAGCCCCAATTAGATCATTTTATATTTTGTTCAATATAAGATTTCAGGGAAATTCTATCACATTTGTTCAATTTACGTCGCTCCTATTTCAGATAGCGTATTGGGCTAAGCGGCATCTCAAAGCGCATGAAATGGCGAATAAAATGCACCATTAAACTTCTAGGCTAGGGCGAACGGAGACCCGATTAGATCATTTTACATTATGGTCAATATATGTATTCAGCGAAATTCTATCACATTTGTTCAATTTACATCGCGCCTATTTCAGATAGCGTATTGGGCTAAGCGGCATCTCAAAGCGTATGAAATGGCGAATAAAATGCACTATTAAAGTTCTATGATAGGGCGAACAGCGACCCGATTAGATCATTTTACGTTAAGGTTAATATAAGAATTCAGCGAAATTCTATCACATTTGTTCAATTTACATCGCTCATATTTCAGATAGCGTATTGGGGTAAGCGGCACCTCAAAGCGCATGAAATGGCGAGTAAAATGCACTATTAAACTTCTAGGGTAGGGCAAGCAGGGACCCGGTTAGATCATTTTATATTACGGTTAATAAAAGAATTAAGAGTAATTCTATCACATTTGTTAAACTTACGTCGCTCGTATTTCAGATAGCGTACTGGGCTAGGCGGCATCTTAAAGCGCGCGGAAGGGCGAGTAAAATGCACTATTAAACGTCTAGGCTAGGACGAACAGAGACCCGATTAGATCATTGTATATTATGGTTAATTTAAGAATTCAACGAAATTCTATCACATTTGTTCGATTTACGTCGCTCCTATTTCAGATAGCGTATTGGGCTAAGCGGCATCTCAAAGCGGATGAAATGGCGAGTAAAATGCACTATTAAACTTCTAGGGTAAGGCAAACAGAGACCCGATTAGATCATATTACATTATGGTTAATAAAAGAATTAAGAGTAATTCTATCACATTTGTTCAATTTACGTCGTTCCTATTTCAGATAGCGTACTGGGCTAGGCGGCATCTTAAAGCGCGTGGAATGGCGAGTAAAATGCACTATGAAACTACTATGATAGGGCAATAAGAGACCCGATTAGATCATTTTATATTTTGGTTAATATAAGGATTCAGCGAAATTCTATCACATTTGTTTAACTTACGCCGCTCCTGCTTGAGATAGCGTACTGGACTAGGCGGCAACTTAAAGCGCGTGGAATGGCGAGTAAAATGCAGTACTAAACTTCTATGATAGGGCAATCGGAGTCCCGATTAGATCATTTTATATTTTGTTTAATATAAGATTTCAGGGAAATTCTATCACATTTGTTCAATTTACGTCGCTCCTATTTCAGATAGCGTACTGGGCTAAGCGGCATCTCAAAGCGCATGAAATGTCGAATACAATGCACTATTAAACTTCTAGACTAGGGCAAACAGAGACCCGATTAGATCATTTTACATTAAGGTTAATATAAGAATTCAGGGAAATTCTATCACGTTTGTTCAATTTACGTCGCTACTATTTCAGATAGCGTATTGGGCTAAGCGGCATCTCAAAGCGCATGAAATGACGAGTGAAAGGCACTATTAAACTTCTAGGGTAGGGCGAACAGAGAACCGATTAGATCATTTTACATTAAGGTTAATATAAGAATTCAGGGAAATTCTATCACGTTTGTTCAATTTACGTCGCTACTATTTCAGATAGCGTATTGGGCTAAGCGGCATCTCAAAGCGCATGAAATGACGAGTGAAGGGCACTATTAAACTTCTAGGGTAGGGCGAACAGAGAACCGATTAGATCATTTTACATTAAGGTTAATATAAGAATTCAGGGAAATCCTATCACGTTTGTACAATTTACGTCGCTCCTATTTCGGATAGCGTATTGGGCTAAGCGGCATCTCAAATCGCATGAAATGGCGAGCAAAATGCACTGTTAAACTTCTAGGGTAGGGCAAACAGAGACCCGATTAGATCATTTCATATTATGGTTTATTTAAGAATTCAGCGTAATTCTATCAGATTTGTTCAATTTACGTCGCTGATATTTCAGATAGCGTATTGGGCTAAGCGGCATCTCAAAGCGCAAGAAATGGCGAGTAAAATGCACTATTAAACTTCTAGGGTAGGGCAAACAGAGACCCGATAAGATCATTTTATATTATGGTTAATTTAAGAATTCAGCGAAATTCTATCACATTTGTTCAATTTCCGTCGTTCCTATTTCAGATAACGTACTGGGCTAGGCGGCATCTTAAAGCGCGTGGAATGGCGAGTGAAATGCACTATTAAACTTCTATGATAAGGCAATCAGAGACCCGATTAGATCATTTTATATTTTGGTTAATACAAGAATTCAGCGAAATTCTATCACATTTGTTCAATTTACGTCGCTCCTATTTCAGATAGCTAATTGCGCTATGCGGCATCTCAACGCGCATGCAATTACGAGTGAAATGCACTATTAAACTTCTAGGGTAGGGCTAACAGAGACCCGATTAGATCATTTTACATTAAGGTTAATATAAGAATTCAGCGAAATTCTATCACATTTGTTCAATTTACGTCGCTCCTATTCAGATGGCTTATTGGGCTTAGCGGCATCTCAAAGCGCATGAAATGACGAGTGAAATGCACTATTAAACTTCTAGGGAAGGTCAAACAGAGACCCGATTAGATCATTTTACATTATGGTTAATAAAAGAATTCAACGAAATTCTATCACATTTGTTCAACTTACGTCCTTCCTATTTCAGATAGCGTATTGGGATAAGCGGCATCTCAAAGCGTATGAAATGGCGAATAAAGTGCACTATTAAAGTTCTAGGGTAGGGCAAACAGAGACCCGAGTAGATCACTTTATATTATGGTTAATTTAAGAAGTCAGCAAAATTCTATCACATTTGTTCAATTTACGTCGTTCCTATTTCAGATAGCGTATTGGTCTAAGCGGCATCTCAAAGCGCATGGAATGACGAGTGAAAGGCACTATTGAACTTCTAGGGTAGGGCGAACAGAGAACCGATTAGATCATTTTACATTAAGGTTAATATAAGAATTCAGGGAAATTCTATCACATTTGTTCAATTTACGTCGTTCCTATTTCAGATAGCGTATTGGGCTAAGCGGCATCTGAAAACGCATGAATTGGCGAGTAAAACGCACTATTAAACTTCTAGGGTAGGGCAAACAGAGACCCGATTAGATCAGTTTATATTATGGTTAATTTAAGAATTCAGCAAAATTCTATCACATTTGTTCAATTTCCGTCGTTCCTATTTCAGATAACGTACTGGGCTAGGCGGCATCTTAAAGCGCGTGGAATGGCGAGTGAAATGCACTATTAAACTTCTATGATAAGGCAATCAGAGACCCGATTAGATCATTTTATATTTTGGTTAATACAAGAATTCAGCGAAATTCTATCACATTTGTTCAATTTACGTCGCTCCTATTTCAGATAGCTAATTGCGCTATGCGGCATCTCAACGCGCATGCAATTACGAGTGAAATGCACTATTAAACTTCTAGGGTAGGGCGAACAGAGACCCGATTAGATCATTTTACATTAAGGTTAATATAAGAATTCAGCGAAATTCTATCACATTTGTTCAATTTACGTCGCTCCTATTCAGATGGCTTATTGGGCTTAGCGGCATCTCAAAGCGCATGAAATGACGAGTGAAATGCACTATTAAACTTCTAGGGAAGGTCAAACAGAGACCCGATTAGATCATTTTACATTATGGTTAATAAAAGAATTCAACGAAATTCTATCACATTTGTTCAACTTACGTCCTTCCTATTTCAGATAGCGTATTGGGATAAGCGGCATCTCAAAGCGTATGAAATGGCGAATAAAGTGCACTATTAAAGTTCTAGGGTAGGGCAAACAGAGACCCGAGTAGATCACTTTATATTATGGTTAATTTAAGAAGTCAGCAAAATTCTATCACATTTGTTCAATTTACGTCGTTCCTATTTCAGATAGCGTATTGGTCTAAGCGGCATCTCAAAGCGCATGGAATGACGAGTGAAAGGCACTATTGAACTTCTAGGGTAGGGCGAACAGAGAACCGATTAGATCATTTTACATTATGGTTAATATAAGAATTCAGGGAAATTCTATCACATTTGTTCAATTTACGTCGTTCCTATTTCAGATAGCGTATTGGGCTAAGCGGCATCTCAAAGCGCATGAAATGGCGAGTAAAATGCACGATTAAACTTCTAGGCTAGGGCGAACAGAGACCCGATTACATCATTTTACATTTTGTTTAATATAAGGTTTCAGGGAAATTCTATCACATTTGTTCAATTTACGTCGCTCCTATTTCAGATAGCTTATTGGGCAAAGCGGCATCTCATAGCGCATGAAATGATGCGTGAACTGCACTGTTAAACTTCTATGATAGGGCAATCAGAGACCCGACTAGATCATTTTATATTATGGATAATTTAAGAATTCAGCGAAACTCTATCACATTTGTTCAATTTACGGCGCTCCTATTTCAGATAGCGTACTGGGCTAGGCGGCACCTTAAAGCGCGCGGAATGGCGAGTAAAATGCACTATTAAACTTCTATGATAGGGCAATCAGAGACCCGATTAGATCATTTTATATTTTGGTTAATATAAGAATTCAGCGAAATTCTATCACATTTGTTCAATTTACGTTGCTGATATTTCAGATAGCGTATTGGGCTATGCGGCATCTCAAAGCGCATGAAATGGCGAATAAAATGCACTATTAAACTTCTAGGGTATGGCAGACAGAGACCCGATTTGATCATTTTATATTA
The DNA here is from genome assembly GCA_916610135.2 of Macropis europaea. Lineage (NCBI taxonomy): Eukaryota > Metazoa > Arthropoda > Insecta > Hymenoptera > Melittidae > Macropis > Macropis europaea. The sequence continues at coordinate 104,572 of CAKAJE020001347.1, forward strand.
TGGTTAATTTGAGAATTCAACGAAATTCTATCACACCTGTTCAATTTACGTCGTTCCTATTTCAGATAGCGTACTGGGCTAGGCGGCATCTTAAAGCGCGTGGAATGGCGAGTAAAATACCCTATGAAACTTCTATGATAGGGCAATAAGAGACCCGATTAGATCATTTTATATTTTGGTTAATATAAGGATTCAGCGAAATTCTATCACATTTGTTCAATTTACGTCGCTCCTATTTCAGATAGCGTATTGGGCTACGCGGCATCTCAAAGCGCATGAAATGGCGAGTACAATGCACTATTAAACTTCTAGGGTAAGGCAATCAGAGCCCCAATTAGATCATTTTATATTTTGTTCAATATAAGATTTCAGGGAAATTCTATCACATTTGTTCAATTTACGTCGCTCCTATTTCAGATAGCGTATTGGGCTAAGCGGCATCTCAAAGCGCATGGAATGGCGAATAAAATGCACCATTAAACTTCTAGGCTAGGGCGAACGGAGACCCGATTAGATCATTTTACATTATGGTCAATATATGTATTCAGCGAAATTCTATCACATTTGTTCAATTTACATCGCGCCTATTTCAGATAGCGTATTGGGCTAAGCGGCATCTCAAAGCGTATGAAATGGCGAATAAAATGCACTATTAAAGTTCTATGATAGGGCGAACAGCGACCCGATTAGATCATTTTACGTTAAGGTTAATATAAGAATTCAGCGAAATTCTATCACATTTGTTCAATTTACATCGCTCATATTTCAGATAGCGTATTGGGGTAAGCGGCACCTCAAAGCACATGAAATGGCGAGTAAAATGCACTATTAAACTTCGAGGGTAGGGCAAGCAGGGACCCGGTTAGATCATTTTATATTACGGTTAATAAAAGAATTAAGAGTAATTCTATCACATTTGTTAAACTTACGTCGCTCGTATTTCAGATAGCGTACTGGGCTAGGCGGCATCTTAAAGCGCGCGGAAGGGCGAGTAAAATGCACTATTAAACGTCTAGGCTAGGACGAACAGAGACCCGATTAGATCATTGTATATTATGGTTAATTTAAGAATTCAACGAAATTCTATCACATTTGTTCGATTTACGTCGCTCCTATTTCAGATAGCGTATTGGGCTAAGCGGCATCTCAAAGCGGATGAAATGGCGAGTAAAATGCACTATTAAACTTCTAGGGTAAGGCAAACAGAGACCCGATTAGATCATATTACATTATGGTTAATAAAAGAATTAAGAGTATTTCTATCACATTTGTTCAATTTACGTCGTTCCTATTTCAGATAGCGTACTGGGCTAGGCGGCATCTTAAAGCGCGTGGAATGGCGAGTAAAATGCACTATGAAACTTCTATGATAGGGCAATAAGAGACCCGATTAGATCATTTTATATTTTGTTTAATATAAGGATTCAGCGAAATTCTATCACATTTGTTTAACTTACGCCGCTCCTGCTTGAGATAGCGTACTGGACTAGGCGGCAACTTAAAGCGCGTGGAATGGCGAGTAAAATGCAGTACTAAACTTCTATGATAGGGCAATCGGAGTCCCGATTAGATCATTTTATATTTTGTTTAATATAAGATTTCAGGGAAATTCTATCACATTTGTTCAATTTACGTCGCTCCTATTTCAGATAGCGTACTGGGCTAAGCGGCATCTCAAAGCGCATGAAATGTCGAATACAATGCACTATTAAACTTCTAGACTAGGGCAAACAGAGACCCGATTAGATCTTTTACATTAAGGTTAATATAAGAATTCAGGGAAATTCTATCACGTTTGTTCAATTTACGTCGCTACTATTTCAGATAGCGTATTGGGCTAAGCGGCATCTCAAAGCGCATGAAATGACGAGTGAAAGGCACTATTAAACTTCTAGGGTAGGGCGAACAGAGAACCGATTAGATCATTTTACATTAAGGTTAATATAAGTATTCAGCGTAATTCTATCACATTTGTTCAACTAACGTCGCTCCTATTTCAGATAGCGTACTGCGCTAGGCGGCATCTTAAAGCGCGTGGAACGGCGAGTAAAATGCACTACTAAACTTCTATCATAGGGCAATCAGAGTTCCGAATAGATCATTTTATATTTTGTTTACTATAACATTTCAGGGAAATTCTATCACATTTGTTCAATTTACGTCGCTCCTATTTCAGATAGCGTACTGGGCTAGGCGGCATCTCAAAGCGGGTGGAATGGCGAGTAAAATGCACTCTTAAACATCTATGATAGGGCAATCAGAGACCCGATTAGATCATTTTATATTTTGGTTAATATAAGAATTCAGCGAAATTCTATCACATTTGTTCAATTTACGTCGCTCCTATTTCAGATAGCGTATTGGGCTAAGCGGCATCTCAAAGCGTATGAAATGTCGAGAGGAATGCACTATTAAACTTCTTGGGTAGGGCGAACAGAGACCCGATTAGGTCATTTCATATTATGGTTAATTTAAGAATTCAGCGAAATTCTATCACATTTGTTCAATTTACATCGCTCCTATTTCAAATAGCGTATTGGGCTAAGCGGCATCTCCATGCGCATGAAATGGCGAGTAAAATGCACTATTAAACTTCTAGGATAAGGCAAATGGAGACCCGATTAGACCAGTTTATATTACGGTTAATATAAGAATTCAGCGTTATTCTATCACATTTGTTCAACTTACGTCGCTCCTATTTCAGATAGCGTACTCGGATAGGCGGCATCTTAAAGCACGTGGAAAGGCGAGTAAAATGCACCATTAAACTTCGAGGGTAATGCAAACAGAGACCCGATTAGATGATTTTATATTACGGTTAATATAAGATTTCAGGGAAATTCTATCACATTTGTTCAATTTACGTCGCTCCTATTTCAGATAGCTATTGCGCTAAGCGGCATCTCAAAGCGCATGAAATGGCGAGCAAAGTGCACTATTAAACTTCTAGGGTAGGGCAAACAGAGACCCGATTAGATAATTTTATATTACGGTTAATATAAGAATTCAGCGAAATTCTATCACAATTGTTCAATTTACGTCGCTCCTATTTCAGATAGCGTATTGGTCTAAGCGGCATCTCTAAGCGCATGAAATGGCGAGTAAAATGCACTATTAATCTTCTAGGGTAAGGCAAACAGAGACCCGATTAGATCATTTTATATCATATACGGTTAATATAAGAATTCAGCGTAAGTCTATCACATTTGTTCAATTTACGTCGCTCCTATTTCAGATAGCGTATTGGGCTACGCGGCATCTCAAAGCGCATGAAATGGCGAGTACAATGCACTATTAAACTTCTAGGGTAAGGCAAACAGAGACCCGGTTAGATCATTTTATATTACGGTTAATATAAGAATTCAGCGTAATTCTATCACATTTGTTCAACTTATGTCGCTCCTATTTCAGGTAGCGTACTGGGCTAGACGGCATCTTAAAGCGCGTGGAATGGCGAGTAAAATGCTCTACTAAACTTCCATGATAGGGCAATCAGAGCCCCAATTAGATCATTTTATATTTTGTTCAATATAAGATTTCAGGGAAATTCTATCACATTTGCTCAATTTACGTCGCTCCTATTTCAGATAGCGTATTGGGCTAAGCGGCATCTCAAAGCGCATGAAATGGCGAATAAAATGCACCAATAAACTTCTAGGCTAGGGCGAACGGAGACCCGATTAGATCATTTTACATTATGGTCAATATATGTATTCAGCGAAATTCTATCACATTTGTTCAATTTACATCGCGCCTATTTCAGATAGCGTATTGGGCTAAGCGGCATCTCAAAGCGTATGAAATGGCGAATAAAATGCACTATTAAACTTCTAGGGTAGGGCAAGCAGGGACCCGGTTAGATCATTTTATATTTTGTTTAATATAAGATTTCAGGGAAATTCTATCACATTTGTTCAATTTACGTCGCTCCTATTTCAGATAGCGTACTGGGCTAAGCGGCATCTCAAAGCGCATGAAATGTCGAATAAAATGCACTATTAAACTTCTAGACTAGGGCAAACAGAGACCCGATTAGATCATTTTACATTAAGGTTAATATAAGAATTCAGGGAAATTCTATCACGTTTGTTCAATTTACGTCGCTACTATTTCAGATAGCGTATTGGGCTAAGCGGCATCTCAAAGCGCATGAAATGACGAGTGAAAGGCACTATTAAACTTCTAGGGTAGGGCGAACAGAGAACCGATTAGATCATTTTACATTAAGGTTAATATAAGAATTCAGGGAAATTCTATCACGTTTGTTCAATTTACGTCGCTACTATTTCAGATAGCGTATTGGGCTAAGCGGCATCTCAAAGCGCATGAAATGACGAGTGAAGGGCACTATTAAACTTCTAGGGTAGGGCGAACAGAGAACCGATTAGATCATTTTACATTAAGGTTAATATAAGAATTCAGGGAAATCCTATCACGTTTGTTCAATTTACGTCGCTCCTATTTCGGATAGCGTACTGGGCTAAGCGGCATCTCAAAGCGCATGAAATGTCGAATACAATGCACAATTAAACTTCTAGACTAGGGCAAACAGAGACCCGATTAGATCATTTTACATTAAGGTTAATATAAGAATTCAGGGAAATTCTATCACGTTTGTTCAATTTACGTCGCTACTATTTCAGATAGCGTATTGGGCTAAGCGGCATCTCAAAGCGCATGAAATGACGAGTGAAAGGCACTATTAAACTTCTAGGGTAGGGCGAACAGAGAACCGATTAGATCATTTTACATTAAGGTTAATATAAGAATTCAGGGAAATTCTATCACGTTTGTTCAATTTACGTCGCTACTATTTCAGATAGCGTATTGGGCTAAGCGGCATCTCAAAGCGCATGAAATGACGAGTGAAGGGCACTATTAAACTTCTAGGGTAGGGCGAACAGAGAACCGATTAGATCATTTTACATTAAGGTTAATATAAGAATTCAGGGAAATCCTATCACGTTTGTTCAATTTACGTCGCTCCTATTTCGGATAGCGTATTGGGCTAAGCGGCATCTCAAATCGCATGAAATGGCGAGCAAAATGCACTGTTAAACTTCTAGGGTAGGGCAAACAGAGACCCGATTAGATCATTTCATATTATGGTTTATTTAAGAATTCAGCGTAATTCTATCAGATTTGTTCAATTTACGTCGCTGATATTTCAGATAGCGTATTGGGCTAAGCGGCATCTCAAAGCGCAAGAAATGGCGAGTAAAATGCACTATTAAACTTCTAGGGTAGGGCAAACAGAGACCCGATTAGATCATTTTATATTACGGTTAATACAAGAATTCAGCGTAATTCTATCACATTTGTTCAACTACGTCGCTCCTATTTCAGACAGCATACTGGGCTAGGCGGCATCTTAAAGCGCGTGGAATGGCGAGTAAAATACCCTATGAAACTTCTATGATAGGGCAATAAGAGACCCGATTAGATCATTTTATATTTTGGTTAATATAAGAATTCAGCGAAATTCTATCACATTTGTTCAATTTACGTCGCTCCTATTTCAGATAGCGTATTGGGCTAAGCGGCATCTCAAGGCGCATGAAATGACGAATAAAATGCACTATTAAGCTTCTACGCTAGGGCGAAGAGAGACCCGATTAGATCATTTAACATTATGGTTAATAAAAGAATTCAGCGAAATTCTATCACATTTGTTCAATTTACATTTCTCCCATTTCAGATAGCGTATTGGGCTAAGCGGCATCTCAAAGCGCATGAAATGACGAATAAAATGCGCTATTATGCTTCTACGCTAGGGCGAACAGAGACCCGATTAGATCATTTTATATTACGGTTAATATAAGAATTCAGCGTAATTCTGTCACATTTGTTCAACTTACGTCGCTCCTATTTCAGATAGCGTACTGGGCTGGGCGGCATCTTAAATCGCGTGGAAGGGCGAGTAAAATGAACTACTATACTTCTATGATAGGGCAATCAGAGAGCCGATTAGATCATTTTATCTTTTGGTTAATATAAGAATTCAGCGAAATTCTATCACATTTGTTCAATTTACGTCGCTCCTATTTCAGATTGCGTATTGGGCTAAGCGGCATCTCAAAGCGCATGAAATGACGAGTGAAAGGCACTGTTAAACTCTTAGGGTAGGGCAAACAGAGACCCGATTAGATCATTTCATATTATGGTTTATTTAAGAATTCAGAAAAATTCTATCACATTTGTTCAATTTACGTCGCTACTATTTCAGACAGCGTATTGGGCTAAGCGGCATCTCAAAGCGCATTAAATGACGAGTGAAATGCACTATTGAACTTCTAGGATAAGGCAAACAGAGACCCGATCAGATCATTTTATATTACGGTTAATATAAGAATTCAGCGTAATTCTATCACATTTGTTCAATTTACGTCGCTGATATTTCAGATAGCGTATTGGGCTAAGCGGCATCTCAAAGCGCAAGAAATGGCGAGTAAAATGCACTATTAAACTTCTAGGATAAGGCAAACAGAGACCCGATTAGATCATTTTATATTACGGTTAATATAAGAATGCAGCGAAGTTCTATCACATTTGTTTAATTTACGTCGCTCCTATTTCAGATAGCGTATTGGGCTAAGCGGCATCTCAAAGCGCATGAAATGGCGAGTAAAATGCACTATTAAACTTCTAGGGTAGGACAATCAGAGACCCGATTAGATCATTTTATATTATGGTTAATATAAGAATTCAGCGAAGTTCTATCACATTTGTTTAATTTACGTCGCTCCTATTTCAGATAGCGTATTGGGCTAAGCGGCATCTCACAGCTCACGAAAGGGCGAGTAAAATGCACTATTAAGCTTCTAGGGTTGTGCACATAGAGACACGATTAGATCATTTTATATTATGGTTAATTTAAGAATTCAGCGAAATCCTATCACATTTGTTCATTTTACGTCGCTCCTATTTCAGATAGCGTATTGGGCTAAGCGGCATCTCAAAGCGCATGAAATGGCGAGTAAAATGCACTATTAAACTTCTAGGGCAGGGCGAACAGAGACCCGATTAGATCATTTTACATTAAGGTTAATATAAGTATTCAGGGAACTTCTATCACATTTGTTCAATTTACGTCGCTCCTATTTCAGACAGCTTATTGGGCTAAGCGGCATCTCAAAGCGCATGAAATGACGAGTAAAATGCACTGTTAAACTTCTAGGGTTGGGCAATCAGAGACCCGATTAGATCATTTTATATTATGGTTAATTTAAGAATTCAGCAAAATTCTATCACATTTGTTCAATTTACGTCGTTCCTATTTCAGATAGCATACTGGGCTAGGCGGCATCTTAAAGCGCGTGGAATGGCGAGTGAAATGCACTATTAATCTTCTATGATAGGGCAATCAGAGACCCGATTAGATCATTTTATATTATGGTTAATATAAGAATTCAGCGAAGTTCTATCACATTTGTTTAATTTACGTCGCTCCTATTTCAGATAGCGTATTGGGCTAAGCGGCATCTCAAAGCGCATGAAATGGCGAGTAAAATGCACTATTAAACTTCTAGGGTAGGACAATCAGAGACCCGATTAGATCATTTTATATTATGGTTAATATAAGAATTCAGCGAAGTTCTATCACATTTGTTTAATTTACGTCGCTCCTATTTCAGATAGCGTATTGGGCTAAGCGGCATCTCACAGCTCACGAAAGGGCGAGTAAAATGCACTATTAAGCTTCTAGGGTTGTGCACATAGAGACACGATTAGATCATTTTATATTATGGTTAATTTAAGAATTCAGCGAAATCCTATCACATTTGTTCATTTTACGTCGCTCCTATTTCAGATAGCGTATTGGGCTAAGCGGCATCTCAAAGCGCATGAAATGGCGAGTAAAATGCACTATTAAACTTCTAGGGCAGGGCGAACAGAGACCCGATTAGATCATTTTACATTAAGGTTAATATAAGTATTCAGGGAACTTCTATCACATTTGTTCAATTTACGTCGCTCCTATTTCAGACAGCTTATTGGGCTAAGCGGCATCTCAAAGCGCATGAAATGACGAGTAAAATGCACTGTTAAACTTCTAGGGTTGGGCAATCAGAGACCCGATTAGATCATTTTATATTATGGTTAATTTAAGAATTCAGCAAAATTCTATCACATTTGTTCAATTTACGTCGTTCCTATTTCAGATAGCATACTGGGCTAGGCGGCATCTTAAAGCGCGTGGAATGGCGAGTGAAATGCACTATTAATCTTCTATGATAGGGCAATCAGAGACCCGATTAGATCATTTTATATTATGATTAATATAAGAATTCAGCGAAGTTCGATCACATTTGTTTAATTTACGTCGCTCCTATTTCAGATAGCGTATTGGGCTAAGCGGCATCTCAAAGCGCATGAAATGTCGAGTAAAATGCACTATTAAACTTCTAGGGTGGGGCAATCAGAGACCCGATTAGATCATTTTATATTTTGGTTAATATAAGAATTCAGCGAAATTCTATCACATTTGTTCAATTTACGTCGCTCCTATTTCAGATAGCGTATTGGGCTAAGCGGCAGCTCAAAGCGCATGAAATGGCAAGTAAAATGCACTATTAAACTTCTAGGGTAGGGCAATCAGAGACCCGATTAGAACATTTTATATTTTGGTTAATATAAGAATTCAGCGAAATTCTATCACATTTGTTCAATTTACGTCGCTCCTATTTCAGATAGCGTATTGGGCTAAGCGGCATCTCAAAGCACATGGAATGGCGAGTGAAATGCACTATGAAACTTCTAGGGTAGGGCGAACAGAGACCCGAATAGATCATTTTATATTACGGTTAATATAAGAATTCAGCGTAATTCTATCACATTTGTTCAACTAACGTCGCTCCTATTTCAGATAGCGTACTGCGCTAGGCGGCATCTTAAAGCGCGTGGGAGGGCGAGTACAATGCACTACTAAACTTCTATGATAGGGCAATCAGAGTTCCGAATAGATCATTTTATATTTTGGTTAATATAAGAATGCAGCGTAATTCTATCACATTTGTTCAATTTACGTCGCTCCTATATCAGATAGCGTATTGGGCTAAGCGGCATCGCAAAGCGCATGAATTGACGAGTGAAATGCACTATTAAGCTTCTTGGGTAGGGCGAACAAAGACCCGATTAGATCATTTTACATTAAGGTTAATATACGAATTCAGCGAAATTCTATCACATTTGTTCAATTTACATCGCTCCTATTTCAGATAGCGACTTGTGCTAAGCGGCATTACAAAGCGCAAGAAATGGCGAGTAAAATGCACTATTAAACTTCTAGGGTAGGGCAAACAGAGACCCGATTAGATCATTTTATATTATGGTTAATTTAAGAATTCAGCGAAATTCTATCACATTTGTTCAATTTACGTCGCTCCTATTTCAGATAGCGTATTGGGCTCTGCGGCATCTCAAAGCGCATGAAATGGCGAGTAAAATGCACTATTAAACTTCTAGGGTAGGGCAATCAGAGACCCGATTAGATCATTTTATATTTTGGTTAATAAATGAATTCATCGATATTCTATCACATTTGTTCAATTTACATCGCTCCTATTTCAGATAGCGTACTGGGCTAAGCGGCATCTCAAAGCGCAAGAAATGGCGAGTAAAATGCACTATTAAACTTCTAGGATAAGGCAAACAGAGACGCGATTAGATCATTTTATATTACGGTTAATATAAGAATTCAGCGTAATTCTGTGACATATGTTCAACTTACGTAGCTCCTATTTCAGATAGCGTGCTGGGCTAGGCGGCAACTTAAAGCGCGTGGAATGGCGAGTAAAATGCACTGTTAAACTTCTATGATAGGGCAATCAGAGACCCGATTAGATCATTTTATATTATGGTTAATTTAAGAATTCAGCGAAATCCTATCACATTTGTTCATTTTACGTCGCTCCTATTTCAAATAGCGTATTGGGCTAAGCGGCATCTCAAAGCGCATGAAATGGCGAGTAAAATGCACTATTAAACTTCTAGGGCAGGGCGAACAGAGTCCCGATTAGATCATTTTACATTAAGGTTAATATAAGTATTCAGGGAACTTCTATCACATTTGTTCAATTTACGTCGCTCCTATTTCAGACAGCTTATTGGGCTAAGCGGCATCTCAAAGCGCATGAAATGACGAGTAAAATGCACTGTTAAACTTCTAGGGTTGGGCAATCAGAGACCCGATTAGATCATTTTATATTATGGTTAATTTAAGAATTCAGCAAAATTCTATCACATTTGTTCAATTTACGTCGTTCCTATTTCAGGTAGCATACTGGGCTAGGCGGCATCTTAAAGCGCGTGGAATGGCGAGTGAAATGCACTATTAATCTTCTATGATAGGGCAATCAGAGACCCGATTAGATCATTTTATATTATGGTTAATATAAGAATTCAGCGAAGTTCTATCACATTTGTTTAATTTACGTCGCTCCTATTTCAGATAGCGTATTGGGCTAAGCGGCATCTCAAAGCGCAAGAAATGGCGAGTAAAATGCACTATTAAACTTCTAGGATAAGGCAAACAGAGACCCGATTAGATCATTTTATATTACGGTTAATATAAGAATTCAGCGTAATTCTGTGACATATGTTCAACTTACGTAGCTCCTATTTCAGATAGCGTGCTGGGCTAGGCGGCAACTTAAAGCGCGTGGAATGGCGAGTAAAATGCACTGTTAAACTTCTATGATAGGGCAATCAGAGACCCGATTAGATCATTTTATATTTTGGTTAATATAAGAATTCAGCGAAATTCTATCACATTTGTTCAATTTACGTCGCTCCTATTTCAGATAGCTTATTGGGCTAAGCGGCATCGCAAAGCGCATGAATTGACGAGTAAAATGCACTATTAAACTTCTAGGATAAGGCAAACAGAGACCCGATTAGATAATTTTATATTACGGTTAATATAAGAATTCAGCGTAATTCTGTGACATATGTTCAACTTACGTCGCTCCTATTTCAGATAGCGTATTGGGCTAAGCGGCATCTCAAAGCGCATGCAATGGGTAGTAAAATGCACTATTAAACTTCTAGGGTAGGGCAAACAGAGACCCGATTAGATCATTTTATATTTTGGTTAATATCAGAATTCAGCGAAATTCTATCACATTTGTTCAATTTACGTCGCTCCTATTTCAGATAGCTATTCGCCTAAGCGGCATCTCAAAGCGCATGAAATGACGAGAGAAATGTACTATTAAACTTCTTGGGTAGGGCGAACAGCGACCCGATTACATCATTTTATATTATGGTTAATTTAAGAATTCAGCAAAATTCTGTCACATTTGTTCAATTTACATCGCTCCTATTTCAGATAGCGTACTGGGCTAGGCGGCATCTCAAACCGCGTGGAAGGGCGAGTAAAATGCACTACTAAACTTCTATGGTAGGGCAATCAGAGTCCCGTTTAGATCACTTTATGTATTGTTTAATATAAGATTTCAGGGGAATTCTATCACATTTGTTCAATTTACGTCGCTCCTATTTCAGATAGCGTATTGGGCTAACCGGCATCTCAAAGCGTATGAAATGACGAGAGAAATGCACTATTAAACTTCTTGGGTAGGGCGAACAGAGACCGGATTAGGTCATTTCATATTATGGTTAATTACAGAATTCAGCGAAATTCTATCACATTTGTTCAATTTACATCGCTCCTAATTCAAATAGCGTATTGGGCTAAGCGGCATCTCAATGCGCATGAAATGGCGAGTAAAATGCACTATTAAACTTCTAGTTTAAGGCAAACGGAGACCCGATTAGACCATTTTATATTAGGGTTAATATAAGAATTCAGCGTTATTCTATCACATTTGTTCAACTTACGTCGATCCTATTTCAGATAGCGTACTCTGATAGGCGGCATCCTAAAGCGCGTGGAATGGCGAGTAAAATGCACTATTAAACTTCTAGGGTAGGGCAATCAAACACCCGATTAGATCATTTTATATTTTGGTTAATATAAGAATCCAGCGAAATTCTATCACATTTGTTCAATTTACGTCGCTCCTATTTCAGATAGCGTATTGGGCTAAGCGGCATCTCAAAATGCCTGGAATGGCGAGTGAAATGCACTATTAAACTTCTAGGGTAGGGCGAACAGAGACCCGAATAGATCATTTTATATTACGGTTAATATAAGTATTCAGCGTAATTCTATCACATTTGTTCAACTAACGTCGCTCCTATTTCAGATAGCGTACTGCGCTAGGCGGCATCTTAAAGCGCGTGGAACGGCGAGTAAAATGCACTACTAAACTTCTATCATAGGGCAATCAGAGTTCCGAATAGATCATTTTATATTTTGTTTACTATAACATTTCAGGGAAATTCTATCACATTTGTTCAATTTACGTCGCTCCTATTTCAGATAGCTATTGCGCTAAGCGGCATCTCAAAGCGCATGAAATGGCGAGCAAAGTGCACTATTAAACTTCTAGGGTAGGGCAAACAGAGACCCGATTAGATAATTTTATATTACGGTTAATATAAGAATTCAGCGAAATTCTATCACAATTGTTCAATTTACGTCGCTCCTATTTCAGATAGCGTATTGGTCTAAGCGGCATCTCTAAGCGCATGAAATGGCGAGTAAAATGCACTATTAATCTTCTAGGGTAAGGCAAACAGAGACCCGATTAGATCATTTTATATCATATACGGTTAATATAAGAATTCAGCGTAAGTCTATCACATTTGTTCAATTTACGTTGCTCCTATTTCAGATAGCTCATTGGGCTAAGCGGCATCTCAAAGCGCATGAAATGACGAGTGAAATGCACTATTTCACTTCTAGGATAGGGCAAACAGAGACCGGATAAGATCATTTCATATTATGGTTAATTTAAGAATTCAGCGAAACTCTATCACATTTGTTCAACGTACGTCGCTCCTATTTCAGATAGCGTACTGGGCTGGGCGGCATCTTAAAGCGCGTGGAATGGCGGGTAAAATGCACTATTAAACTTCTATGATAGGGCTATCAGAGACCCGATTAGATCATTTTATATTTTGGTTAATATGAGAATTCAGCGAAATTCTATCACATTTGTTCAACTGACGTCGCGCCTATTTCAGATAGCGTATTGGGCTAAGCGGCATCTCAAAGCGCATGAAATGACGAGTGAAATGCACTATTAATCTTCAAGGGTAGGGCGAACAGAGACCCGATTAGAACATTTTACATTAAGGTTAATATAAGGATTCAGCGAAATTCTATCACATTTGTTCAATTTACGTCGCTCCTATTTCAGATAGCGTATTGGGCTACGCGGCATCTCAAAGCGCATGAAATGGCGAGTACAATGCACTATTAAACTTCTAGGGTAAGGCAAACAGAGACCCGGTTAGATCATTTTATATTACGGTTAATATAAGAATTCAGCGTAATTCTATCACATTTGTTCAACTTATGTCGCTCCTATTTCAGGTAGCGTACTGGGCTAGACGGCATCTTAAAGCGCGTGGAATGGCGAGTAAAATGCTCTACTAAACTTCCATGATAGGGCAATCAGAGCCCCAATTAGATCATTTTATATTTTGTTCAATATAAGATTTCAGGGAAATTCTATCACATTTGCTCAATTTACGTCGCTCCTATTTCAGATAGCGTATTGGGCTAAGCGGCATCTCAAAGCGCATGAAATGGCGAATAAAATGCACCAATAAACTTCTAGGCTAGGGCGAACGGAGACCCGATTAGATCATTTTACATTATGGTCAATATATGTATTCAGCGAAATTCTATCACATTTGTTCAATTTACATCGCGCCTATTTCAGATAGCGTATTGGGCTAAGCGGCATCTCAAAGCGTATGAAATGGCGAATAAAATGCACTATTAAACTTCTAGGGTAGGGCAAGCAGGGACCCGGTTAGATCATTTTATATTACGGTTAATAAAAGAATTAAGAGTAATTCTATCACATTTGTTAAACTTACGTCGCTCGTATTTCAGATAGCGTACTGGGCTAGGCGGCATCTTAAAGCGCGCGGAAGGGCGAGTAAAATGCACTATTAAACGTCTAGGCTAGGACGAACAGAGACCCGATTAGATCATTGTATATTATGGTTTATTTAAGAATTCAACGAAATTTTATCACATTTGTTCGATTTACGTCGCTCCTATTTCAGATAGCGTATTGGGCTAAGCGGCATCTCAAAGCGGATGAAATGGCGAGTAAAATGCACTATTAAACTTCTAGGGTAAGGCAAACAGAGACCCGATTAGATCATATTACATTATGGTTAATAAAAGAATTAAGAGTAATTCTATCACATTTGTTCAATTTACGTCGTTCCTATTTCAGATGGCGTACTGGGCTAGGCGGCATCTTAAAGCGCGTGGAATGGCGAGTAAAATGCACTATGAAACTACTATGATAGGGCAATAAGAGACCCGATTAGATCATTTTATATTTTGGTTAATATAAGGATTCAGCGAAATTCTATCACATTTGTCTAACTTACGCCGCTCCTGCTTGAGATAGCGTACTGGACTAGGCGGCAACTTAAAGCGCGTGGAATGGCGAGTAAAATGCAGTACTAAACTTCTATGATAGGGCAATCGGAGTCCCGATTAGATCATTTTATATTGTGTTTAATATAAGATTTCAGGGAAATTCTATCACATTTGTTCAATTTACGTCGCTCCTATTTCAGATAGCGTACTGGGCTAAGCGGCATCTCAAAGCGCATGAAATGTCGAATAAAATGCACTATTAAACTTCTAGACTAGGGCAAACAGAGACCCGATCAGATCATTTTACATTAAGGTTAATATAAGAATTCAGGGAAATTCTATCACGTTTGTTCAATTTACGTCGCTACTATTTCAGATAGCGTATTGGGCTAAGCGGCATCTCAAAGCGCATGAAATGACGAGTGAAAGGCACTATTAAACTTCTAGGGTAGGGCGAACAGAGAACCGATTAGATCATTTTACATTAAGGTTGATATAAGAATTCAGGGAAATTCTATCACGTTTGTTCAATTTACGTCGCTACTATTTCAGATAGCGTATTGGGCTAAGCGGCATCTCAAAGCGCATGAAATGACGAGTGAAGGGCACTATTAAACTTCTAGGGTAGGGCGAACAGAGAACCGATTAGATCATTTTACATTAAGGTTAATATAAGAATTCAGGGAAATCCTATCACATTTGTTCATTTTACGTCGCTCCTATTTCAGATAGCGTATTGGGCTAAGCGGCATCTCAAAGCGCATGAAATGGCGAGTAAAATGCACTATTAAACTTCTAGGGCAGGGCGAACAGAGACCCGATTAGATCATTTTACATTAAGGTTAATATAAGTATTCAGGGAACTTCTATCACATTTGTTCAATTTACGTCGCTCCTATTTCAGACAGCTTATTGGGCTAAGCGGCATCTCAAAGCGCATGAAATGACGAGTAAAATGCACTGTTAAACTTCTAGGGTTGGGCAATCAGAGACCCGATTAGATCATTTTATATTATGGTTAATTTAAGAATTCAGCAAAATTCTATCACATTTGTTCAATTTACGTCGTTCCTATTTCAGATAGCATACTGGGCTAGGCGGCATCTTAAAGCGCGTGGAATGGCGAGTGAAATGCACTATTAATCTTCTATGATAGGGCAATCAGAGACCCGATTAGATCATTTTATATTATGGTTAATATAAGAATTCAGCGAAGTTCTATCACATTTGTTTAATTTACGTCGCTCCTATTTCAGATAGCGTATTGGGCTAAGCGGCATCTCAAAGCGCATGAAATGGCGAGTGAAATGCACTATGAAACTTCTAGGGTAGGGCGAACAGAGACCCGAATAGATCATTTTATATTACGGTTAATATAAGAATTCAGCGTAATTCTATCACATTTGTTCAACTAACGTCGCTCCTATTTCAGATAGCGTACTGCGCTAGGCGGCATCTTAAAGCGCGTGGGAGGGCGAGTACAATGCACTACTAAACTTCTATGATAGGGCAATCAGAGTTCCGAATAGATCATTTTATATTTTGGTTAATATAAGAATGCAGCGTAATTCTATCACATTTGTTCAATTTACGTCGCTCCTATATCAGATAGCGTATTGGGCTAAGCGGCATCGCAAAGCGCATGAATTGACGAGTGAAATGCACTATTAAGCTTCTTGGGTAGGGCGAACAAAGACCCGATTAGATCATTTTACATTAAGGTTAATATACGAATTCAGCGAAATTCTATCACATTTGTTCAATTTACATCGCTCCTATTTCAGATAGCGACTTGTGCTAAGCGGCATTACAAAGCGCAAGAAATGGCGAGTAAAATGCACTATTAAACTTCTAGGGTAGGGCAAACAGAGACCCGATTAGATCATTTTATATTATGGTTAATTTAAGAATTCAGCGAAATTCTATCACATTTGTTCAATTTACGTCGCTCCTATTTCAGATAGCGTATTGGGCTCTGCGGCATCTCAAAGCGCATGAAATGGCGAGTAAAATGCACTATTAAACTTCTAGGGTAGGGCAATCAGAGACCCGATTAGATCATTTTATATTTTGGTTAATAAATGAATTCATCGATATTCTATCACATTTGTTCAATTTACATCGCTCCTATTTCAGATAGCGTACTGGGCTAAGCGGCATCTCAAAGCGCAAGAAATGGCGAGTAAAATGCACTATTAAACTTCTAGGATAAGGCAAACAGAGACGCGATTAGATCATTTTATATTACGGTTAATATAAGAATTCAGCGTAATTCTGTGACATATGTTCAACTTACGTAGCTCCTATTTCAGATAGCGTGCTGGGCTAGGCGGCAACTTAAAGCGCGTGGAATGGCGAGTAAAATGCACTGTTAAACTTCTATGATAGGGCAATCAGAGACCCGATTAGATCATTTTATATTATGGTTAATTTAAGAATTCAGCGAAATCCTATCACATTTGTTCATTTTACGTCGCTCCTATTTCAGATAGCGTATTGGGCTAAGCGGCATCTCAAAGCGCATGAAATGGCGAGTAAAATGCACTATTAAACTTCTAGGGCAGGGCGAACAGAGTCCCGATTAGATCATTTTACATTAAGGTTAATATAAGTATTCAGGGAACTTCTATCACATTTGTTCAATTTACGTCGCTCCTATTTCAGACAGCTTATTGGGCTAAGCGGCATCTCAAAGCGCATGAAATGACGAGTAAAATGCACTGTTAAACTTCTAGGGTTGGGCAATCAGAGACCCGATTAGATCATTTTATATTATGGTTAATTTAAGAATTCAGCAAAATTCTATCACATTTGTTCAATTTACGTCGTTCCTATTTCAGGTAGCATACTGGGCTAGGCGGCATCTTAAAGCGCGTGGAATGGCGAGTGAAATGCACTATTAATCTTCTATGATAGGGCAATCAGAGACCCGATTAGATCATTTTATATTATGGTTAATATAAGAATTCAGCGAAGTTCTATCACATTTGTTTAATTTACGTCGCTCCTATTTCAGATAGCGTATTGGGCTAAGCGGCATCTCAAAGCGCAAGAAATGGCGAGTAAAATGCACTATTAAACTTCTAGGATAAGGCAAACAGAGACCCGATTAGATCATTTTATATTACGGTTAATATAAGAATTCAGCGTAATTCTGTGACATATGTTCAACTTACGTAGCTCCTATTTCAGATAGCGTGCTGGGCTAGGCGGCAACTTAAAGCGCGTGGAATGGCGAGTAAAATGCACTGTTAAACTTCTATGATAGGGCAATCAGAGACCCGATTAGATCATTTTATATTTTGGTTAATATAAGAATTCAGCGAAATTCTATCACATTTGTTCAATTTACGTCGCTCCTATTTCAGATAGCTTATTGGGCTAAGCGGCATCGCAAAGCGCATGAATTGACGAGTAAAATGCACTATTAAACTTCTAGGATAAGGCAAACAGAGACCCGATTAGATCATTTTATATTACGGTTAATATAAGAATTCAGCGTAATTCTGTGACATATGTTCAACTTACGTCGCTCCTATTTCAGATAGCGTATTGGGCTAAGCGGCATCTCAAAGCGCATGCAATGGGTAGTAAAATGCACTATTAAACTTCTAGGGTAGGGCAATCAGAGACCCGATTAGATCATTTTATATTTTGGTTAATATCAGAATTCAGCGAAATTCTATCACATTTGTTCAATTTACGTCGCTCCTATTTCAGATAGCTATTCGCCTAAGCGGCATCTCAAAGCGCATGAAATGACGAGAGAAATGTACTATTAAACTTCTTGGGTAGGGCGAACAGCGACCCGATTACATCATTTTATATTATGGTTAATTTAAGAATTCAGCAAAATTCTGTCACATTTGTTCAATTTACATCGCTCCTATTTCAGATAGCGTACTGGGCTAGGCGGCATCTCAAACCGCGTGGAAGGGCGAGTAAAATGCACTACTAAACTTCTATGGTAGGGCAATCAGAGTCCCGTTTAGATCACTTTATGTATTGTTTAATATAAGATTTCAGGGGAATTCTATCACATTTGTTCAATTTACGTCGCTCCTATTTCAGATAGCGTATTGGGCTAACCGGCATCTCAAAGCGTATGAAATGACGAGAGAAACGCACTATTAAACTTCTTGGGTAGGGCGAACAGAGACCGGATTAGGTCATTTCATATTATGGTTAATTACAGAATTCAGCGAAATTCTATCACATTTGTTCAATTTACATCGCTCCTAATTCAAATAGCGTATTGGGCTAAGCGGCATCTCAATGCGCATGAAATGGCGAGTAAAATGCACTATTAAACTTCTAGTTTAAGGCAAACGTAGACCCGATTAGACCATTTTATATTAGGGTTAATATAAGAATTCAGCGTTATTCTATCACATTTGTTCAACTTACGTCGATCCTATTTCAGATAGCGTACTCTGATAGGCGGCATCCTAAAGCGCGTGGAATGGCGAGTAAAATGCACTATTAAACTTCTAGGGTAGGGCAATCAAACACCCGATTAGATCATTTTATATTTTGGTTAATATAAGAATCCAGCGAAATTCTATCACATTTGTTCAATTTACGTCGCTCCTATTTCAGATAGCGTATTGGGCTAAGCGGCATCTCAAAATGCCTGGAATGGCGAGTGAAATGCACTATTAAACTTCTAGGGTAGGGCGAACAGAGACCCGAATAGATCATTTTATATTACGGTTAATATAAGTATTCAGCGTAATTCTATCACATTTGTTCAACTAACGTCGCTCCTATTTCAGATAGCGTACTGCGCTAGGCGGCATCTTAAAGCGCGTGGAACGGCGAGTAAAATGCACTACTAAACTTCTATCATAGGGCAATCAGAGTTCCGAATAGATCATTTTATATTTTGTTTACTATAACATTTCAGGGAAATTCTATCACATTTGTTCAATTTACGTCGCTCCTATTTCAGATAGCTATTGCGCTAAGCGGCATCTCAAAGCGCATGAAATGGCGAGCAAAGTGCACTATTAAACTTCTAGGGTAGGGCAAACAGAGACCCGATTAGATAATTTTATATTACGGTTAATATAAGAATTCAGCGAAATTCTATCACATTTGTTCAATTTACGTCGCTCCTATTTCAGATAGCGTATTGGTCTAAGCGGCATCTCTAAGCGCATGAAATGGCGAGTAAAATGCACTATTAATCTTCTAGGGTAAGGCAAACAGAGACCCGATTAGATCATTTTATATCATATACGGTTAATATAAGAATTCAGCGTAAGTCTATCACATTTGTTCAATTTACGTTGCTCCTATTTCAGATAGCTCATTGGGCTAAGCGGCATCTCAAAGCGCATGAAATGACGAGTGAAATGCACTATTTCACTTCTAGGATAGGGCAAACAGAGACCGGATAAGATCATTTCATATTATGGTTAATTTAAGAATTCAGCGAAACTCTATCACATTTGTTCAACGTACGTCGCTCCTATTTCAGATAGCGTACTGGGCTGGGCGGCATCTTAAAGCGCGTGGAATGGCGGGTAAAATGCACTATTAAACTTCTATGATAGGGCTATCAGAGACCCGATTAGATCATTTTATATTTTGGTTAATATGAGAATTCAGCGAAATTCTATCACATTTGTTCAACTGACGTCGCGCCTATTTCAGATAGCGTATTGGGCTAAGCGGCATCTCAAAGCGCATGAAATGACGAGTGAAATGCACTATTAATCTTCAAGGGTAGGGCGAACAGAGACCCGATTAGAACATTTTACATTAAGGTTAATATAAGGATTCAGCGAAATTCTATCACATTTGTTCAATTTACGTCGCTCCTATTTCAGATAGCGTATTGGGCTACGCGGCATCTCAAAGCGCATGAAATGGCGAGTACAATGCACTATTAAACTTCTAGGGTAAGGCAAACAGAGACCCGGTTAGATCATTTTATATTACGGTTAATATAAGAATTCAGCGTAATTCTATCACATTTGTTCAACTTATGTCGCTCCTATTTCAGGTAGCGTACTGGGCTAGACGGCATCTTAAAGCGCGTGGAATGGCGAGTAAAATGCTCTACTAAACTTCCATGATAGGGCAATCAGAGCCCCAATTAGATCATTTTATATTTTGTTCAATATAAGATTTCAGGGAAATTCTATCACATTTGCTCAATTTACGTCGCTCCTATTTCAGATAGCATATTGGGCTAAGCGGCATCTCAAAGCGCATGAAATGGCGAATAAAATGCACCAATAAACTTCTAGGCTAGGGCGAACGGAGACCCGATTAGATCATTTTACATTATGGTCAATATATGTATTCAGCGAAATTCTATCACATTTGTTCAATTTACATCGCGCCTATTTCAGATAGCGTATTGGGCTAAGCGGCATCTCAAAGCGTATGAAATGGCGAATAAAATGCACTATTAAACTTCTAGGGTAGGGCAAGCAGGGACCCGGTTAGATCATTTTATATAACGGTTAATAAAAGAATTCAGCGTAATTCTATCACATTTGTTCAACTAACGTCGCTCCTATTTCAGATAGCGTACTGCGCTAGGCGGCATCTTAAAGCGCGTGGGAGGGCGAGTACAATGCACTACTAAACTTCTATGATAGGGCAATCAGAGTTCCGAATAGATCATTTTATATTTTGGTTAATATAAGAATGCAGCGTAATTCTATCACATTTGTTCAATTTACGTCGCTCCTATATCAGATAGCGTATTGGGCTAAGCGGCATCGCAAAGCGCATGAATTGACGAGTGAAATGCACTATTAAGCTTCTTGGGTAGGGCGAACAAAGACCCGATTAGATCATTTTACATTAAGGTTAATATACGAATTCAGCGAAATTCTATCACATTTGTTCAATTTACATCGCTCCTATTTCAGATAGCGACTTGTGCTAAGCGGCATTACAAAGCGCAAGAAATGGCGAGTAAAATGCACTATTAAACTTCTAGGGTAGGGCAAACAGAGACCCCATTAGATCATTTTATATTATGGTTAATTTAAGAATTCAGCGAAATTCTATCACATTTGTTCAATTTACGTCGCTCCTATTTCAGATAGCGTATTGGGCTCTGCGGCATCTCAAAGCGCATGAAATGGCGAGTAAAATGCACTATTAAACTTCTAGGGTAGGGCAATCAGAGACCCGATTAGATCATTTTATATTTTGGTTAATAAATGAATTCATCGATATTCTATCACATTTGTTCAATTTACATCGCTCCTATTTCAGATAGCGTACTGGGCTAAGCGGCATCTCAAAGCGCAAGAAATGGCGAGTAAAATGCACTATTAAACTTCTAGGATAAGGCAAACAGAGACCCGATTAGATCATTTTATATTACGGTTAATATAAGAATTCAGCGTAATTCTGTGACATATGTTCAACTTACGTAGCTCCTATTTCAGATAGCGTGCTGGGCTAGGCGGCAACTTAAAGCGCGTGGAATGGCGAGTAAAATGCACTGTTAAACTTCTATGATAGGGCAATCAGAGACCCGATTAGATCATTTTATATTATGGTTAATTTAAGAATTCAGCGAAATCCTATCACATTTGTTCATTTTACGTCGCTCCTATTTCAGATAGCGTATTGGGCTAAGCGGCATCTCAAAGCGCATGAAATGGCGAGTAAAATGCACTATTAAACTTCTAGGGCAGGGCGAACAGAGTCCCGATTAGATCATTTTACATTAAGGTTAATATAAGTATTCAGGGAACTTCTATCACATTTGTTCAATTTACGTCGCTCCTATTTCAGACAGCTTATTGGGCTAAGCGGCATCTCAAAGCGCATGAAATGACGAGTAAAATGCACTGTTAAACTTCTAGGGTTGGGCAATCAGAGACCCGATTAGATCATTTTATATTATGGTTAATTTAAGAATTCAGCAAAATTCTATCACATTTGTTCAATTTACGTCGTTCCTATTTCAGGTAGCATACTGGGCTAGGCGGCATCTTAAAGCGCGTGGAATGGCGAGTGAAATGCACTATTAATCTTCTATGATAGGGCAATCAGAGACCCGATTAGATCATTTTATATTATGGTTAATATAAGAATTCAGCGAAGTTCTATCACATTTGTTTAATTTACGTCGCTCCTATTTCAGATAGCGTATTGGGCTAAGCGGCATCTCAAAGCGCAAGAAATGGCGAGTAAAATGCACTATTAAACTTCTAGGATAAGGCAAACAGAGACCCGATTAGATCATTTTATATTACGGTTAATATAAGAATTCAGCGTAATTCTGTGACATATGTTCAACTTACGTAGCTCCTATTTCAGATAGCGTGCTGGGCTAGGCGGCAACTTAAAGCGCGTGGAATGGCGAGTAAAATGCACTGTTAAACTTCTATGATAGGGCAATCAGAGACCCGATTAGATCATTTTATATTTTGGTTAATATAAGAATTCAGCGAAATTCTATCACATTTGTTCAATTTACGTCGCTCCTATTTCAGATAGCTTATTGGGCTAAGCGGCATCGCAAAGCGCATGAATTGACGAGTAAAATGCACTATTAAACTTCTAGGATAAGGCAAACAGAGACCCGATTAGATCATTTTATATTACGGTTAATATAAGAATTCAGCGTAATTCTGTGACATATGTTCAACTTACGTCGCTCCTATTTCAGATAGCGTATTGGGCTAAGCGGCATCTCAAAGCGCATGCAATGGGTAGTAAAATGCACTATTAAACTTCTAGGGTAGGGCAATCAGAGACCCGATTAGATCATTTTATATTTTGGTTAATATCAGAATTCAGCGAAATTCTATCACATTTGTTCAATTTACGTCGCTCCTATTTCAGATAGCTATTCGCCTAAGCGGCATCTCAAAGCGCATGAAATGACGAGAGAAATGTACTATTAAACTTCTTGGGTAGGGCGAACAGCGACCCGATTACATCATTTTATATTATGGTTAATTAAGAATTCAGCAAAATTCTGTCACATTTGTTCAATTTATATCGCTCCTATTTCAGATAGCGTACTGGGCTAGGCGGCATCTCAAACCGCGTGGAAGGGCGAGTAAAATGCACTACTAAACTTCTATGGTAGGGCAATCAGAGTCCCGTTTAGATCACTTTATGTATTGTTTAATATAAGATTTCAGGGGAATTCTATCACATTTGTTCAATTTACGTCGCTCCTATTTCAGATAGCGTATTGGGCTAACCGGCATCTCAAAGCGTATGAAATGACGAGAGAAATGCACTATTAAACTTCTTGGGTAGGGCGAACAGAGACCGGATTAGGTCATTTCATATTATGGTTAATTACAGAATTCAGCGAAATTCTATCACATTTGTTCAATTTACATCGCTCCTAATTCAAATAGCGTATTGGGCTAAGCGGCATCTCAATGCGCATGAAATGGCGAGTAAAATGCACTATTAAACTTCTAGGTTAAGGCAAACGGAGACCCGATTAGACCATTTTATATTAGGGTTAATATAAGAATTCAGCGTTATTCTATCACATTTGTTCAACTTACGTCGATCCTATTTCAGATAGCGTACTCTGATAGGCGGCATCCTAAAGCGCGTGGAATGGCGAGTAAAATGCACTATTAAACTTCTAGGGTAGGGCAATCAAACACCCGATTAGATCATTTTATATTTTGGTTAATATAAGAATCCAGCGAAATTCTATCACATTTGTTCAATTTACGTCGCTCCTATTTCAGATAGCGTATTGGGCTAAGCGGCATCTCAAAATGCCTGGAATGGCGAGTGAAATGCACTATTAAACTTCTAGGGTAGGGCGAACAGAGACCCGAATAGATCATTTTATATTACGGTTAATATAAGTATTCAGCGTAATTCTATCACATTTGTTCAACTAACGTCGCTCCTATTTCAGATAGCGTACTGCGCTAGGCGGCATCTTAAAGCGCGTGGAACGGCGAGTAAAATGCACTACTAAACTTCTATCATAGGGCAATCAGAGTTCCGAATAGATCATTTTATATTTTGTTTACTATAACATTTCAGGGAAATTCTATCACATTTGTTCAATTTACGTCGCTCCTATTTCAGATAGCTATTGCGCTAAGCGGCATCTCAAAGCGCATGAAATGGCGAGCAAAGTGCACTATTAAACTTCTAGGGTAGGGCAAACAGAGACCCGATTAGATAATTTTATATTACGGTTAATATAAGAATTCAGCGAAATTCTATCACAATTGTTCAATTTACGTCGCTCCTATTTCAGATAGCGTATTGGTCTAAGCGGCATCTCTAAGCGCATGAAATGGCGAGTAAAATGCACTATTAATCTTCTAGGGTAAGGCAAACAGAGACCCGATTAGATCATTTTATATCATATACGGTTAATATAAGAATTCAGCGTAAGTCTATCACATTTGTTCAATTTACGTTGCTCCTATTTCAGATAGCTCATTGGGCTAAGCGGCATCTCAAAGCGCATGAAATGACGAGTGAAATGCACTATTTCACTTCTAGGATAGGGCAAACAGAGACCGGATAAGATCATTTCATATTATGGTTAATTTAAGAATTCAGCGAAACTCTATCACATTTGTTCAACGTACGTCGCTCCTATTTCAGATAGCGTACTGGGCTGGGCGGCATCTTAAAGCGCGTGGAATGGCGGGTAAAATGCACTATTAAACTTCTATGATAGGGCTATCAGAGACCCGATTAGATCATTTTATATTTTGGTTAATATGAGAATTCAGCGAATTCTATCACATTTGTTCAACTGACGTCGCACCTATTTCAGATAGCGTATTGGGCTAAGCGGCATCTCAAAGCGCATGAAATGACGAGTGAAATGCACTATTAATCTTCAAGGGTAGGGCGAACAGAGACCCGATTAGAACATTTTACATTAAGGTTAATATAAGGATTCAGCGAAATTCTATCACATTTGTTCAATTTACGTCGCTCCTATTTCAGATAGCGTATTGGGCTACGCGGCATCTCAAAGCGCATGAAATGGCGAGTACAATGCACTATTAAACTTCTAGGGTAAGGCAAACAGAGACCCGGTTAGATCATTTTATATTACGGTTAATATAAGAATTCAGCGTAATTCTATCACATTTGTTCAACTTATGTCGCTCCTATTTCAGGTAGCGTACTGGGCTAGACGGCATCTTAAAGCGCGTGGAAGGGCGAGTAAAATGCACTACTAAACTTCCATGATAGGGCAATCAGAGCCCCAATTAGATCATTTTATATTTTGTTCAATATAAGATTTCAGGGAAATTCTATCACATTTGCTCAATTTACGTCGCTCCTATTTCAGATAGCGTATTGGGCTAAGCGGCATCTCAAAGCGCATGAAATGGCGAATAAAATGCACCAATAAACTTCTAGGCTAGGGCGAACGGAGACCCGATTAGATCATTTTACATTATGGTCAATATATGTATTCAGCGAAATTCTATCACATTTGTTCAATTTACATCGCGCCTATTTCAGATAGCGTATTGGGCTAAGCGGCATCTCAAAGCGTATGAAATGGCGAATAAAATGCACTATTAAACTTCTAGGGTAGGGCAAGCAGGGACCCCGGTTAGATCATTTTATATTACGGTTAATAAAAGAATTAAGAGTAATTCTATCACATTTGTTAAACTTACGTCGCTCGTATTTCAGATAGCGTACTGGGCTAGGCGGCATCTTAAAGCGCGCGGAAGGGCGAGTAAAATGCACTATTAAACGTCTAGGCTAGGACGAACAGAGACCCGATTAGATCATTGTATATTATGGTTAATTTAAGAATTCAACGAAATTTTATCACATTTGTTCGATTTACGTCGCTCCTATTTCAGATAGCGTATTGGGCTAAGCGGCATCTCAAAGCGGATGAAATGGCGAGTAAAATGCACTATTAAACTTCTAGGGTAAGGCAAACAGAGACCCGATTAGATCATATTACATTATGGTTAATAAAAGAATTAAGAGTAATTCTATCACATTTGTTCAATTTACGTCGTTCCTATTTCAGATGGCGTACTGGGCTAGGCGGCATCTTAAAGCGCGTGGAATGGCGAGTAAAATGCACTATGAAACTACTATGATAGGGCAATAAGAGACCCGATTAGATCATTTTATATTTTGGTTAATATAAGGATTCAGCGAAATTCTATCACATTTGTCTAACTTACGCCGCTCCTGCTTGAGATAGCGTACTGGACTAGGCGGCAACTTAAAGCGCGTGGAATGGCGAGTAAAATGCAGTACTAAACTTCTATGATAGGGCAATCGGAGTCCCGATTAGATCATTTTATATTTTGTTTAATATAAGATTTCAGGGAAATTCTATCACATTTGTTCAATTTACGTCGCTCCTATTTCAGATAGCGTACTGGGCTAAGCGGCATCTCAAAGCGCATGAAATGTCGAATAAAATGCACTATTAAACTTCTAGACTAGGGCAAACAGAGACCCGATCAGATCATTTTACATTAAGGTTAATATAAGAATTCAGGGAAATTCTATCACGTTTGTTCAATTTACGTCGCTACTATTTCAGATAGCGTATTGGGCTAAGCGGCATCTCAAAGCGCATGAAATGACGAGTGAAAGGCACTATTAAACTTCTAGGGTAGGGCGAACAGAGAACCGATTAGATCATTTTACATTAAGGTTAATATAAGAATTCAGGGAAATTCTATCACGTTTGTTCAATTTACGTCGCTACTATTTCAGATAGCGTATTGGGCTAAGCGGCATCTCAAAGCGCATGAAATGACGAGTGAAGGGCACTATTAAACTTCTAGGGTAGGGCGAACAGAGAACCGATTAGATCATTTTACATTAAGGTTAATATAAGAATTCAGGGAAATCCTATCACATTTGTTCATTTTACGTCGCTCCTATTTCAGATAGCGTATTGGGCTAAGCGGCATCTCAAAGCGCATGAAATGGCGAGTAAAATGCACTATTAAACTTCTAGGGCAGGGCGAACAGAGACCCGATTAGATCATTTTACATTAAGGTTAATATAAGTATTCAGGGAACTTCTATCACATTTGTTCAATTTACGTCGCTCCTATTTCAGACAGCTTATTGGGCTAAGCGGCATCTCAAAGCGCATGAAATGACGAGTAAAATGCACTGTTAAACTTCTAGGGTTGGGCAATCAGAGACCCGATTAGATCATTTTATATTATGGTTAATTTAAGAATTCAGCAAAATTCTATCACATTTGTTCAATTTACGTCGTTCCTATTTCAGATAGCATACTGGGCTAGGCGGCATCTTAAAGCGCGTGGAATGGCGAGTGAAATGCACT